>CAVNZG010001116.1:0-39823 GCA_963693315.1 Diogma glabrata
CGAATCGCCACAATTTCATTTAATAATAAAATGTATAAACATCGTAGTTAAATTGAAAATCCTTATGGTTATATATGTTTGAACAATATATTTCACTATTAAAAATTCTAGATCATCTCCGTTTAAAATTTAAATCATATTCAAATTCATATTTTTTACACACACTTTTCACTTGTTTTTTTCATAACAAACAATGACTTTATACAATCCCTGTGAATGGGCGTGTCTAACAAAATTGTTTTGACATAAGGGCAACCTTACATTTGAGAAATTAAATAAAAAATTAAATTAGAAAATAATTAATTTTGTGACACAAACTTATTGTAAATATATTAAAAATATATACTAAATTGTTTTTTTAACATTTTTTATCAAAATAGCCTTATCTGATATATGTAATTTTAGCAGCAAAATGCTTTGAAATGTTGACATTTTTTTTACATGTTTTGATGCAGTACGCCATTTTTATGAATAAATAACTATATAAACACAGTTAATTGTTGTGAAAAAAACAGTTTAAATACTAATTTGTATAAAATTGAATTACAATTCAATACTTTAAGAACAAAATTCAGGAAAAACACTTTAGTTTGTTTCAAAATACGACGTAAACAAATGAAATGACATTGACAGTGTGGCAACCTAACGAATACATTTTTTAAAAAAATGCTTCACCGATGATTTGTGTACGTACAGGTAGTGATACTTCCTTATATATTTTTTCAATGATCCAAGTGATCTTTTTAACTTATAATTGTACTGATTTTTTTTTGTTCTGTGGGGAGACAATTTAAAAACTCTGATTTTTTGTCCATACTCGGTACAGCCGAAAAGAATACACTATAAGACACGATGGTATGTCACTTTTCTGCTGTTGAAAGAGTATTGAAATTGAATAAAGCGTTAAGACCGTATTTTTGTCTATAGCAAAACCACCAGTAAAGTTAAAACTGTTTTCGGAAAATTCATTAAATGAGGCATATTTGTTTTTGTTACATTCTGTGGTCAACGTTTTCCACCTCAACATAAAAAAATAAGTTCAAAGAGCGCATGAGGAAGAAATAAATAACAATTTATTCCCTGGATTAACTTTAAATATTTTAAAGAAAAATAAAGAATTGGTTGTACAGCTTTCAAAAAATGTAATAGAAATTAACAAAAACTGTTTAGATTACATCAAACAATCGACAAAGCAGTTCGAAACGTTTACAATATGTATTTAAATGGATGGCTTTGATGAAGGAACCAGAATGAGCTCCAATATTCAAGAGAGTTGAAAATTTATTATTTAACGAATTTTTAAGTTATTTAAAAGTGTCCTCTTTTTTATTTGATTGTCCTCGTTTTTTACTTGGATTTCCTCTTTTTGCTATCGGCTGATCTGGTCACCCTAGCGCATGATATCCTTCTTTTTCTCATACAAAATATTTTTCATCAACTTTTCAGATTATGGTAACTGCAAAATTGATTATGGGAGCTGAATTTAATTTGTGTGTAATAGCACCTTTATATTAATAGTGATAATTATTTTCTACCTGTTCGGTTTTGGATAAAAAAAATCGATTTCTTTCTATCTGACGAGTGACGACTGACGTGCCAAACGAAATCTCACATGAGATCGATTTTTTTACTAAAGAACACGATATAACATTCTCAAGCTGTTTTTATTGACAAACGTAACCGAAATAACATGGCATAAAATATGTACGAATTTTAATCACAACATTAAACCTGATGTTTGTAACGAAATAAATGTTTTTTAAGTTCAATGTACGTCAAATTTATTTTTATTTCAATAGAACGACTTAAAATAAAGTGAACGTGTGTCGTGACAAGATTGGAAAAAAAATTAGTGTCTAGTTTGTTTAGTTAAAATTTGCTATTTTTATAAAAATAAACTAGGAATTTATAGACATTCTTATTTCATTTATTGTTAAAAATGTTAAAAAGTTGTTAAATAATTGGTGGTTTAGAAAAAATATTGCCCCAATGTGGGGTTTAAGACTGTTTAATATTGTTAAATCAAAAAGACGTTTTTCGTACTCAACTTTTTTTACATCATTTCTTATAAAAAAGAGGGCTTCAACCAAAGAGTTTGAAGCTCTCGTGAATGTTTGAATGGAACTATGAACCAGGATTCCTTATCATTTACTTTAACGCAGATCAGTTATTTGGTTTATAGTTTGAATAAAAAGAATTTTCAACAGAATAGCCGATTAATATCGCAGGTGAAATATATTTTTTTATAGTCTAAAAAGAAAATGGACGACATCTTTATTTTTTAAGTTCATCATGAGTTCATTCGTTTCCAGAGTTAATTTGTGTGTGTGAAGTGTTTGAATTCTCAGCCATATTGAAATTGAATTTTTGCTTCTCATTTTGGGCTATTTTATATAAAAATATTGAAGAATTAATAATACTTACGGTATCTTCAACTCATCATAATCAAATTTAACTTCTTCTTAATATAAGTTCAAAGCACAAATTTTATTTATACTTCTTTGACATTCAATGTAAAATTATTGAAGGTAGACGGTTGCCAAGTTATGCATTTCAGATGATTTTGTAATTTGTTTAAATACATTCCTTTGTTATCAAAAAAACTAATTTGACAATTAAAATTATAAATTTTTAACATAACCTCCAATCCAATATGTAGATCAATATTTAGTTAGTAAGCAAAATTTGGTATTTGATATTTTTAAACTGAACATTAAAATTCATTATTTTTTTAAAAATTTTAGTTAGTCAAACAGTTTGGCTTAGAAGCGGATCGCCATCTTCTGCGTTGTCTCTTCTCATCAATAAATTTTGGAGACGCCGTACAAGTTGCTAAAAATTCATTTCAAGCTAAATTACTGACATCCGAACTAACAGCTTTATTAAATAAATCGTCTTTAATCTCTAATATTTGTTTTGCTATCGATAATTCATTTCCACAACAAAAAGTAAGAAGTAGTGATAACTTTCTTCGGATTTTATTAATACATTTATTTATTGTAGTCTTTAAAACCATCAACTATTCTTTTTACGCTTATATCAAGAGCTCTCAGCTGTTCACCAATTCAAGAAGTAGCATTGGCTCTTGCACTACAATTTTCCGTTAACGCAGATTTAGCCAGATTTGCAGAAATACATATTAAAAATTGTTTACCAAATTTAATTCAATCCTATATCGAAGTTGGTGGGTATTACAATGCATTTAAATATATTATTGATGATTGATGTATAAATATTAATTTATTCTAGACACCGCTGTGCCAAATCAAGAAGGAAGCTTAAACGATATATCGCCCGAATTATTACAACTAATATTATCTCTTATATCACACGGAAAACACACTAAATTTGGATTATCAGATCTTGTGTATAATAAATTTATAAATCAACTTTGTCGTGATTTTCCACGAGATAGAGTTCCTTTAATATTAGCACCATTATTATATTCTGAGGATATTGAAATTTCAGCTGAAAAAATGTCATCAAATTCTCAGGGGATTTTAACATCAGCTATAATGGATACATCGTGGGCTAGTTTAGTAATGGATATAGGTAAATGTTTTATGTTGGAATTTTGTCCATAATAATATTACTTTCAGTATGACAAAATTCTTGGGTTACTTAAATAAATACCCAGTGGTGTGTGATGCTAAATGTGAACTACGGCAAAAATCATGATACTTTTTTCAATTCGAATTCTATAACAATTGCCGAACTATTTTGGACTAGTGTCGTTTTTTATTTATCTGCTTCCACTTTTGCTAAATGCTGCTAAAACGTAACGAAATCGAACCATTTCTGAAGCGAATCATCCATCATGTGATGAAAAATCGGTTAAATACGATAGTATTAAACGTAAACGATAATAGACCGGTGATGAACCACAAACGATTCCCAAGTCTGGATTGACCTCTCTTAAGGATATTCTGCGTGTATGGTAGGATTGGAAGGGGATTGTTCGTTATGAACAAACGATCGATTCGCTCATCTACGGTCAACAATTAACCAGATTAACGCAAGCAATACAAACAAAACGTCCAGAATCCGCCAATCGAAAGGGTGTTGTTTTCCATCATGACAATGCCTGACAACACACACTTCTGATGACCCGACATAAAATAACTGCATCCACCATATAATTCGGATCATTGCGCCATCTGACTGCTATTTATGTCTGTCTCTGGAAAAGTCCCTTGATGGTTTTCCAATTTGCCGACAGATCACCAAGTTTTTTTTACCGATAAACCAGAAATTCTACACATGGAATAATGAAACCGCTTATAAAATGTCTGTCTCTGGAAAAGTCCCTTGATGGTTTTCCAATTTGCCGACCGATCACCAAGTTTTTTTTACCGATAAACCAGAAATTCTACACATGGAATAATGAAACCGCTTATAAAATGTCAAACTGTGGTAGATAATAATTGCACACATATGCTTAATTAAAATTGAAAAATTTCATTCAAAAATTGACAATAAAACGGCGGCTAATAACAATTGGGTTAAAACGGTGTCGTTGAATAAGTTTACAGTTCTTTTGGTTAGCCGTTCGAATGGTATCAAACTATATTACAGTTTGTCATTAGTTTCTTATGTCGGCGTTGAAACGTATTCTGCTAGGTATTTTTTCAACTTATCGCGTATTATTATTATGTGTTCGTTGAATAGTTTATTTTTATTGACATTTCTTGAATCAGCGGGTTGTTTGGGTTTATTTTCATAGTTCATTTCTAGTATGAGGAAAACGTGCTGCATCATTTGGGAAATTTTGTCTGATTTCCTTGTAGCTGCCTCGGAAGCTGGAAAATACACATACTTTAGCATAGAAATTTGATGACTTGCTGGCTTTGGCCAGTTTATCCTTAATTTGATGATGCAACTGATTCTAATTTGTTTTCGAACGATTGCTGTTGAATATTAATATCTGCCTCGAAATCAATATTGCGATACGATCTAATGATAGCGCTGTTACCTGGTAAAAAGTAATGTGCTGACGACCGACAAATCAAAAAAATTGATCATGATCATCAGTTAAGGAAGAGTGCTATACTATGTTGAATGGTAAACAGTCACAAGTGGTTAATGTTGGCATGGTATTATATTTTTTTTTTTTTTAATAAAATGTGTTGTGTAATAGGGTTTAGAATATGTGTCACAACAACACATAAATACCTTTTAAGACCTAGGTCTAGACCTGGGTCCCACAACAACTGGCGTTCTAAGGTGTAGATTAACGCTTTTTTTAAACATCTGTGGGTTGAAGCCACCTGAGACTAAGTGTTCCGGCAAACCATTCCATTTGTACGCAGTTCGGACAAAGAAGTCTCTCTGCGATCTGCCAGTATGACAGCGCGCGATCTTAACCGTTTCACTGGTTGCGGCAGCCGATTGCCGAGTGGAACGGGGGTAAGAATAAGTTTGAGGCATGATGCCGCTGATTTCATCTGAGCACTGCTGATGACGATATTTGTAAAAAACAACGAGGTCAGCAACAGTGCGACGATGTTGTAGGGAATCAAGTTTTGATGTCAAAGTTCGATCACCTACAATTCGTATAGCTCGCTTTTGAACAGAGTCCAAGAGGGCCAAGATGGAAACAGAGGCAGCACCCCAAACTTGACAGCAGTACTCCATACAGGGACGAATATAGGACTTATAAACATGGAGCAATTGGTATGGAGTGAAAAATTTTTTGCATCTATTTAGGAGGCCGAGTTTTATTAGACGCGCTTTTTGCCATCGCCATTACATGATCGTTCCAGAGTAGGTCATTTGAAACTGTGACACCCAATAAACGAATGTTTTTACATTCACCTATTGGTTCATCACACATACTAAATAAAATATCTTTGGGGAACTCGGTCTTTAATCTGGAAACAATCAACAGCTGTGTTTTGGTGGAGTTGAAATTGACAAGGTTTTGGTCACCCCAGTCGGCGACTTTATTCAGGTCTTTGTTCACGTTTATGGCAGCGTCTCTCCGGGCTGGATTAATTCGTTCGTGCATTTTACCTTTTGAAGGAAGGGGCTCGAACGACTTGTGCAGAGTACTATCATCTGCAAAACTATTTATTGGGTTACTGGTGATTTTCAACAATTCGTTGATATAAATCAAAAATAGGGTTGGGGACAATACTGAGCCTTGGGGTACACCAGCGTTAATTAGTTTAGACTCAGAAGAAAATCCGTCTAAGGTTACCGAAATGTATCGGTTGGATAGAAAATTTTGAATCAGCTTCACAACATTGGGATGAAAACCGTACGCAACGAGCTTGTTGATTAAGTTGGCATGCCAGACTCGATCGAATGCCTTGGAGATGTCTAAAGCGATTACGTATGTTTCACCACCTTTATCAAGTATGCTGTTCCAACAATGCGCTACATAGTTTAATAGATCGGTAGTTGATCTTTTGTTTCGAAAACCGTATTGGCTGTCGGATATTAAATGATTTTCTTCCAGAAATTTTGAAATATGTGTATTAATATAATGCTCATAGACTTTGGATAGGACCGATAGTAAAGCTATTGGCCTATAATTTGAAATATCGGATTTTGGTCCCTTTTTGGGGACGGGCTGGACATTTGCCAACTTCCAGCACAAGGGAAATATACCAGATTTGAAGGATCGGTAGAATATTTTAGTTAAAGTTGGTGCAAGTTCTTTGGAAAAGGTTTTTAAAATAATGGGTGGAATATTGTCCATTCCTGAGGCTTTGTTGATGTTTAACCCCTTTAAAAGTTTGGCGACTATTTTGGGTTTGAAGTGGAGTTCATTCATATTAACTCCTGAAGACTGGATTTGGGGTATTTCTTTAGGAGTTTCGAAAACAGTGGAGTTCAGAGCACAGCGTTCAGCGAACAAGTTAGCTTTTCTTGCGGGATCATTGACGATTAAATCACCATCAATAATAGGGGGAATAGAAAATTTTGTACCAGAATTTAAAGAATTAATGGCACTGTAGAAACTCTTGTCAGAAACAGACATAGACGTAAGTTTTGAGGCTTTCGCTCTGTCAATTTCGGACTTTTCGTTTGAGATAATCTGATTAGATATTTTGTTGGCCTTTAGATATTGGGATCGATTAGTGGGAGTTTTGTTATGAATCCAAATATTAAATAATCTACGTTTGTTTCTAAGTGCCGTTTTGGCAGCTTTCGAATACAAGTATTTCTGTTTGGGTTTTACTATGGAGAAAGGGACAAATTTGTTGATAGCAAATTGGATGGTTTCTGTAAAGTTTTGAGCAGAAACATTTACATTGTCAGTGTAAAAACAATGACGGTCGAAAGGGAAACCATGGAAAAAATTTTGAAGACCACTCTTATCCATTTTTGAGTAGTGAAATATTTTACGGGGTTTGGGAGCTGTAGTTTTAAGTAAATCAGTTTTGATAACTGATGAGATTAAATAATGATCAGAATTTCCAATACTACCTTTCGCGACATCGACACTCGTAATATCTGGCATTGTGGTAAGATAGAGATCTAAAAGAAAACTATTATCACCGCCATTACGGGGAGTGAAAGTCGGGCTTTTAACAATTTGGAATAGGCCCTGAGACGCGGCAAAAATTTCTGCCAGTTTTCCACTATTGTCAACATCGTCGGTCGATTTGGAGAATTCCAACCATGATTTGTTGTGGACGTTGAAGTCACCGGTAACGATAACTTCACAATTAGGGGACTTTGCTCTAATCTCGTCCATAATTTTTGTCAGTATATTAAAAAAGTTTGGTTTACGTTTGTTGGGGGACCGGTATAAAGCTATTGTAAAAAAAGTCATTTCTGGAAGACAAATCTTTAAAACCATTGTATTGAAGCCGTCACCGTGTAGTTCAAAATTTGAAAAGCGCGTGTACGCAACACTCTCATGAATGAATGCGCATACGCCCTGATGGAGTTTGAAAGCTGATTCGAGCCTATATTTGGAATTAAGCGATTCTATAAAGAGAAAATTTTCAGAAACTTGTGTTTCTGTAAGGAATAGAATGTTCGGTTTGTCGTGCTCAAGATGATTTTGCACGTGGTCATGGTTAGCGTTCAATCCGCAGATGTTTTGAACATGTATTTTAAAATTTTTTATTGATTCATATATGTTTTGTCCCTGCAAATTCCGTGGATATGCCGCTTTATGGGCGGGTGGATTGCGCAAATTTGCTTTACCACTTGCAGACTTATTTTTTTTCGGTTGTACTGCCATATATATATATATCAAAATGTTTATTTTATTTTTTTATGTTTTATTTTAAAATGCATAACTAAGTAAAAAATCCTATCATACTACAAAATATGACATATGCCAATATTTCATGATAAGATGAAGAAATAATAACAAAATAATAAGTGAAAAACAAATTGTGAGAAATTTGCAGGAAACAAAACAAAACTAAATGCCAATAATCCAGCTGATGCAGCGCACCCCAGACGCACCGCCCACCACCTCAATTGAGGCACAAAGCCCACACATAACTACGTGTTGGTCCGATTCCTCGGAAGAGCTAATGAGCGGTACCGCTACGGAACGCTGCCCAGCTAAGACTGGAAGTGCTGCCGTTGACTAATTAAAGTTCGTCCGCCAGCACCCTAAGATATCATCTTGGCTAATGACATCTCCTGCCATTGCCAGTGGTATGTGATATCTCACGCTAGCTCATATGTCAATGGAAGGGACTGGAGTACGCAGGGTAGTCAGACCCGTAGATCAACATTGATCATAATCGATCAAAATCGATCCCTCCTGCGATGATGCCAAAGTTTTACTGATGGTTTTTTTTGCTTATCGAACAGTGTCATGTTTTGTAAATATTTTTAAGTTTTGATCTACGGGTGTGACAACCACACGTACTGCAGTCCCTGCTATTGACATACAAGTTGACGTGGGATATCACAAACTATGTAACTAGCCAAGGTGACATCTCACGGGTGGTGGCGGATGAACTGTATTCAGACAACGGTAGGACCCTCAATCTTGGCTGTGGAATATTCCTTGATGGTGAGACGCTATTGCTTCCTAAATTGTAAAATTGTTATTTGAGATGACAAGTGATGGTTAATATTTAAGAGAAACTTGCTTATATCCTTCATCGATACATCAATTCTTTCTTCTCGGTGCCTCTTAAATATTCATGTGTTCGGTTTTCTAATATATTATTTTGACCACACTCCAGCACCTGCAAAGTAAGTTTAAATGGAAAAAGTTACCTTGAAGTTAACTCTAGCAAACAAAATGCTTTTTTCGAGTTCGAATAATTTTCTTTTAGACTCTACTCACATTTCTTTTCAATCGTTGGGTTCATAAAATCGACCTACCTTTAGAACACTTGAGTTTATTACAATGATCAACAACTTCTCAAAGTGGTACGCGAAATTCAGGTATCTTACGTTTGAGTTAATCCATATAGCAGTTTCTAAACCTAGACGAGATAATAGGACTATGCAAACTGAGATTATGAAGAGTCGAAGTTCTCATAAAATCAATAATACCGAAAGACAACACCAATAAGTAAAACTGAAACTATTGATAAAAATAAAGCATTCAATTATACGGTCTCTATCGCGGCATCTAATGTCACAAATGCCGCACAACTATTGTTGACTTTCTTTTGGTTTAAACAACTTGATGAAGCTAGAGATAGTTGAACCTAAGTTGGTATAAACAAATTTCGGTTTATAAATAAAATCTAGAAATCGTTACCGCGTCTCATACGTAATAAAGTTATCAGCATAGGCTTAACTGACGCAAAAGTAGCATCTCATTGTCATCTGCAAGCAAAATAGTATCGATAGTAAAACATGTTTAATCGAATCGACAGTAACTCTGCCTAGATTTAACTAGTAAATGTCGAATCCGTCTAAAAAAGTCGCACTGTATATTTGGTTGTATATGCAATAAATGTGATAAAGCTGTATCGACATGTGGTTACTACTATAAGATAAGTCATATATTTTCTGATTGTAAATAAAGTTTATATTTTTTTGATAAATTGTGAGTTATGGCAGGAATTGTAATTATGTGTTAATATGCGTCCAACACCACATAAAAACATTTTAAGATCTACTTCCCACAACAACATGCGTTGAGGTATAATTGATGAACGTTTTTTTTGTTTTTTATATTTTTTTAAAGAATTAATAACTAAACAATAAATCCCATTCCTTAAAAATATAACAGGCAAATATTTCATGATAGGAAAAAAAATAAAATAAAATTAGAATAAGAGGCAAAAAGCAAATTTTGACAATAATCCGGCTAGAAGTATATTCCTTGATCATGTGACCCACTGTTTTCCTCAATGATTAAAGTTCACACATAGAGTTATATGAAGTTTTGTTTCTTTGATCGAGAAATAGCGCCATCAAGAAATATGCTGGCTAGTGATGTTCCAGTTACACTGCTATTGCCAGTGGTATGTGATATCTCATGTTAACTAATATGACAAATGCAAGGACTGGAGTACGCGAACTCGTATCACCCATAGAAACAAATTTGCAAATCAAAAAATGATACCTCCACGCGGCAGTCCGCGGGGAATTCTTCCATTTTTGATTTTCAACTTCGAACCAAATTGGCACTAAAAAGTTCAAGTTATGCTCGAAAACTGAACCAAAAAATTAATTTATATAAAATTTACTAAAGATTTATTTCTTTTAATTACAGGTTACGCCTTCACATCTTCTGTAGATGAATGTAAAAATCATTTAGTCAAAGTAGGTGGTCGTGATATCAATGCCCAAGATGTTGCAAAAATAATATCGTTAATGTGTCGAACACATACAAATTTATCAGATAGTAGTATAAATTTACCTACCCCAGGTGCTTTTTGGTCCAGCTCACAAACTGGATCAGAACAATCGAACAAAGATAAAACACAAAGTGGAACAGCACAAACAACTTCAAGCACAGAACATACAACATGGAAACCCGATATATTTGTACAAGGCTTACGGGATACTGCACCAAATATTAGTTGGAAAGATGTGTGCCTGGCATTGGACCATTCCGAGTTTGTTATCAAGGACAGAACCGGCTTAAATTTATTGTTAACAACTGTAAAATTGGGAATGCAAACAAGTGGTGCGGGTCAAACATTTCCTGTAGAATGTATATATCGTCATTGGAGTAATGCCGAAGGGCAACTATCATTAATTAGTACAATTTTAAAAAATCCTGATTTATTTTCATTTGCCGATCATATTTATACAAGTGTTCCAGTAGAATTATTAAAAACCGCTCCAGAAACCGACAATAAAGAAATCTCGTCATGGAAATCATTACATTTAGTCGATGTATTGCTTTACATAGCAGAAAATAATTTATATGCTCCAGTATTAGAATTATTCAAAATACCTGTTCAACATTGTCCAGATGTTTTGTTTATGGCTTTACTTCAAATTAATCCACCTGTAACAGTTTTACGACAAGAATTATTTACAAGTTTAATTCCAATATTTTTGGGCAACCATACAAATTCGGGACCAATTTTACATCATGCATGGAATTCAACAAATTTCAATCATTCTTTAAAGCACATAATTATGCATGCTATGAGCGAATGGTACATACGTGGTGAATATGATCAAACCCGTCTATCAAGAATATTAGACGTAGCACAAGATTTAAAGGCCTTATCTAATTTATTAAACCATCGTTCATTTATGTTTGTCATCGATTTAGCATGTTTGGCATCGAGACGCGAATATCTTAAACTTGAAAAATGGTTAAGTGATAAAATCCGAGAGCATGGAGAACAATTTGTACAAGCAATTATAAAGTTTCTGCAACGACGTTGCCCACAGATAATGGGAACAAAAATACCAGATGATCAACTACCAAAAGTAACTCAATTGCAACATGAAACTGTTACTACAATTCTATCATGTCTTCAGGCTTGTGTCGGCAGTGTCCAACAAGAACTTGCCGATATAATATTAACAATGACGGCACATTGCAATATCTTATTAAATAAAACAAGACAACAACCACCACCTGGAGTTTTACGTCATAGGGGAATTGATAATCCATTTAACGCTACAAATTTAACTGGACAAATGTTCGCAGGACCATCTGTGGAATCTATTACGGGAATTACATCAAATATGGCGGGGTTAAATATCGGTGCTCCGTCAAACGGTGCTTTTAATTTCAATAATGTATTAGGCAATTTAGTATCTCCTGTTTCTCCTTCACGAATAATGGCAGGACAATCGAATAGCCCTTTTCCAATGATGTCACATCAATCATCTGCTCCAAATAATGCAGTAAGCAATTTAGCAAGAATTGTTTCTGCACCGGCTGGAGATAAATTATCAATGACAAGTACGCAAAACGTGTTTCCTGACATGGCACAAAACGTAACAAAAGAAGTCGAAGATGAAGCAAATAGTTATTTTCAACGCATATACAATCATCCGCCACATCCAACTTTATCGATAGATGAAGTTCTTGATATGCTACAAAGATTTCAAGAATCTCCAATTCGACGAGAACGGGAAGTATATCAATGCATGCTTCGAAATTTATTCGAAGAATATCGGTTCTTTCCACAGTATCCTGAAAAGGAGCTTCAGATAACTGCACAGCTATTTGGTGGAATGGTTGAAAGAAGTTTGGTCACTACATATGTCGCATTGGGACTAGCATTACGATGCGTTTTGGATGCCCTACGTAAACCGGATGGAAAAATGTTTTATTTTGGAATAGCCGCTTTGGATCGTTTTAAAACGAAATTACATTTGTATCAAAAATATTGTGAACATGTTCGCTCTATCCAACATTTCAATGAATTTCCTGTTCATTTAATTGATTTCGTCGAATACGGTGCACAAGGTCAGGAACCTCCGAAGAAACCCGGCCAAACAGCTCCCGCTGCTATAACGCAAATGATTCCGGCAAGTACACCAACGACAACCGTACATAGAAGTAATTCAGTCACAGGAAATATTGTCACAACTCCAACAACTACGACAAAGGCAGTTACAAATCCCACGCCACAAAGTAATTTACAAGCTTCAAGAGTTAAATCAATCGCTAATGCTACAAATATCGATACACTTTTGGTCGCAAATGCTGATCGTGATGAAAAAATTATAACCCCGCCTGATACCGTACAAGATAAAACTGCTTTTATTTTTAATAATTTAAGTCAATTGAATTTAACACAAAAATGTGAAGAAATCAAAGATATTTTAACCAAAGATTATTACGCTTGGGTATCACAGTATTTAGTATTGAAACGAGCATCGATTGAGTTAAATTTTCATGCATTGTACTCGAATTTCTTGGATGCATTAAAAATACCAGATGTGAATCGATTAGTAACAAAAGAAACTTTTCGTAATATTCGAGTGCTTTTAAGGTCAGATAAAGGAATTGCTAATTTTTCAGATAGAACTTTATTAAAAAATTTGGGACATTGGTTGGGCATGATGACGTTAGGCAGAAACCGACCAATATTGCAACTTGATATTGATTTGAAATCATTACTGGTTGAAGCTTATAACAAAGGACAACAGGAGCTATTGTATGTTGTACCATTTGTATCTAAAGTATTAGAATCATGTGCCAAGAGTCGTGTGTTTAAACCACCAAATCCCTGGACCATGGCGATTATGAATGTGTTGGCTGAATTGCACCAGGAACCTGATCTTAAGTTAAATTTAAAATTTGAAATTGAAGTATTATGTAAAAATCTAAATATTGATGTTACGGACTTAAAAGCTGTTGTATATTTAAAAGATCCTGAAAGGATTATAAACATTGAGTATCAGTTATCACAACAACCAAAACAAATCGAGTCAACAACATCTGCCGCTGCTACAATTGCCTTAGTACCTCAAAATGTTGCACCGCCAGAAGAAACTTCAGCAACGCCTGCTCCAAGTTCAAATCATTCAATGTCACCACAAAATCCGGCTCTTGATGCAGCAGGAGTAACAGCATCCCCGCCAGAACCAAAATTCAATTATATGGATATAGCAATACATAACTATACTTGCATCAGTCAATATTTATCTGTGTCACCAAACATTACATTACTGCATACACATCCTCACCTGAAGCCATTTATTCGCACAGCAATCGAAAGAACAATATCCGATTGGATTAATCCTGTGGTCGACCGAAGTGTAAAAATTGCTTTAACCACAAGCGACCAGTTAGTTCGCAAGGATTTTGCTTTAGATCATGATGAAAATCGTTTAAGAACGGCATCACACTTTATGATTCGTAATTTAACCGCTGGCATGGCAATGATTACTTGTCGTGATCAATTAATGCAAACGATTACAAGTAATTTAAAAACAGCTTTTATGACAGCATTAACTCCACAACATAAAGATGTTGCTGAAGCAGCAGCTGCACAAATCGCTTCAGATAATATGGAGTTAGCATGCGTTTTTATTCAAAAAACAGCGATGGAGAAAGCTGTACCAGAAATTGATAAACGTTTGGCTGCTGAATTTGATGTTAGGAAACTAGCACGTCAAGAAGGAAGGTAAAAAGATTTTTTTGTTTTAGTAATACTTTTAATCAAAAAAGAGCCTAGTGTCGTGTGGTTCAATGTAGGGTAGGCATCATTGATAAATCCATGGGAAGATTGATGCTGCGTGTATATCTTAAAGTTGCAGTATTTGCGCTTCGTTTCTGCTGTTTCTATAGGTATTATTTTACAATTAAACAGATGCTATAAGATGTATGAATGACCTATTTAATCTGTTTCTAACGTGTCTGAAGGTAAATAACCCATACACAAAACCTAACCTAACTTTATACTGTTTTACTTTTATACTGTTTATACTGCTTTTGCGTTAACATAGTAGATATTGACATAACCTGAGGTCGTTGTGGAGTCTAACCGTGAAAATCTGTCTCGTCGTAAAAATTATGCTAATGAACCGATATTTCTAGAAAAGAAAGTACATACAACACATATCGATTGTACGACTTGATTTCCCAAAAAAATTTATTTCTTACGTTTTAGTTCGTTTCCAATAAAAGTGTGTTTCTTAAAAGTATTGTTTATTTTATAGTTTTTAGCTATTGAAAATTTTAGAATTAATTGTTTTTTTGTTTATTTAGCTCTATACATAATACCAACATAATTGTAAAATATGTATTTACATTTTTTTTTTAAATAAAATGTGGTGTGTAATAGGAATTACAACATATGGAAACCTTTTAAGACCTAGGTCCCACTGCAACATTCGTTCTGATTATTTTTTTTATTTCAAGAATGGTTTACAAAATAATTAATCCTATTACGGTTGTTATTACATAATAACATGTGCCAATGTTTAATGCTAACGAAGAAGAAATTATTTAAAAAATTTGCAGTAACAAACTAAAATTGAGTCCCAATGATCGAGCTAGTGACATATTCCTCGGTGAACGCGCTGCGCTGCCTTTATCAATGATGAAAACCCACATTTAGAATTCGCTTATAATTCATCGAAATTCCTAATGCAGAACTCATCTCAGCCGTTGATAACCGTTTTTTTGTTGCGATGCCGTGAAAAGCATATCTTTGAATGGGGGTGTTATTATGTATGACATATTAATAATACCCTTACTTGGAATAATTTAAACAATTCAATCAATGTGTTGACTGAGTTTAACTTAAAGACTTATTTAATCGATTATTATAGATTGCTTTTAAAGTTCTCTTTCCAATTAATCAGCATTGGCTGACTTAAGGGGTGTATTTGCTTAAGGTTAGTAATTGAAATAAAACCGGAGTGTTGTTAATCTGATAGATATTATTGTTTTATTGTAGAACACTTTGATCTGAATGGGAATCGAGCTCGGGTGCTCCAAATTCAGATCCAACTACTTGAACAATTTGCCACTTAGCACCCAATTCTTATTATTTTAAATAAGTATCATAGTGCATATCACAATTATTCAACATAGATGAGCATTGAGGGCATCCCTTTTACTTGTCCGCTTCGATGAATCGTTCAAAAAACTATTTATTTCCTTTTTATTCCCAACTATGTACTACCTAGCCAGACTAATAATAAAAACTAGAAAATTTAATTTGAAAATAATCAAACAATTTAAATCATTTTCAGACGTTATTGTGATACAAACGTGTTATCGTATCAATCGGAACGTATGCCCGAACAAATTCGTTTAAAAGTTGGTGGTGCCTCTAATGCCCAATTTGCAGTTTATGAAGAATTTGCTAGAAATATACCAGGATTTCAACAAGTCTCTGATCGTGATGCTGCTACATTTATTCCAAAATCTTCAGTACCGGTAGGTTATATTTTCAATTAATTTATGCTTATGTTAAATTTTAGTGATAAAATTGTGTTGTTGTTATACATATAAAGTAAGTTTGTAAATGGTTATGAACATATTGTTAGTATTTTTTTTTTTGAATTTTTATTTCAAAAAAATATTTATAATTTTTATTTTAAAAAATGTATTATTGTAAAGTAGAAACCTCTTTGACTATCAATTGCATGTATATCCAATTACAAAATATCAAATTTTTTTATATTCGATTGATATATCTTGTATAAATAAATATTTTCCAAATATAATTTAGAAGTGATTTTTTTTAATTGATGTCTCATAATAGTAGTTGTTGTTTCTTAAAGAGTTTTCTACAATATAGTTATTTTTTGTTTATTTTGTATTTTGGATTAAAATTAGTAGTTACTTTGCGACCCTTTACTTTTATTGACTATCAACCATGTGTGGTCTAATTATAATCTACAGGGACAATCTAACCTAATTCGCGCGAATAATTTTTAGATGGCACTGCTTCATGAGTCAACCGTTTATAGTTAGCTTTCTTACATATCTAGTTAGCTCTTTAGACAGTGACACGTTGTAATTTTTCATATATGATATTTCTTGTGGTCTTATATATTATGTAATACGGACATAACTCTTCAGAAAGGAGATCATCTCTAGTTTTTTTTAGACAAAGTACGTATTATATGTAGAATAGATATCGTATATGTGATGTCTCATTATTAACCAAGATATTTAATCAATGATTTTTAATTTTTAATGATCTTGTATAGAAGAAAGCTGTTCATCATTCCAACAGCACATCATCTACATTGGAGTATGACCGCGATATTGCACAGGTTTGTTTTAAAAGACAGATTTGGCATATTTTGTTCGCATATAAAACCAACCCTCTATTGGTTAGATCTAACTGTACTTGACTCATCTTTAATTTTTTTTAAATTTGTTAACTATGAGTTTAATTAGAAACTAAATATATATCTCAAAATCACTTGATTGATCTAAATTTTAATTATTTGATCACTATATCGTCACGAACTGTTAATCTATATACTTCACCAGTTACAATTAGCTCATTTCAATTGATTTTGTCATAAGCTTGATCACACTCTCTGACTTTGAATGAATTATTATTAAATCTATATAGGCTTATGGATACGTCAAACTTCAAATAATTTCATATTTTTATATTTATTTCGGTTATTTTTAAATAAAATAAAATAATTTATTTGTAGGAGAGTGCTGTACCATATACAACACCGTATACAGCTATGGCACAAACACATGGTACAGTTTTTGGTGCTGATGAATTTGGTGCTTTGTACGACGAATTAGGAAATAAAATGGAAACATTTCTCAGTAGCGCAATCAACATTTCAACATTGCAAGTACAAATAACAAATATGCATTCGTTATTTGATTGTTTAATGGTTGTACGACGTACTAGAGATAACCTAAGTGCAGTTAATCTATTGAACAAAGCCGTTGAAGGTTTAATGGAAGGATTAATCAATCTTCCTGAGCACGTTGAACAAATGAAATTGTATCGAGATATTCATTTAAGAGTAATGCGATTGTTGCAAGATGTACGTGCATTCGGTGTAGTTTGGACGAATAAAGCAATAACAAAATATATGATGGAATGTCGTGAAGAAATACGATATAATTTAGAAGCTGTAGATCTACTTTTATCATCTAACTTTGTTAATATTCAACAATTTGATATGATGTTAAGTCAATCATTGGACAATGGAAATAATTATGTTGCAATAGCATTCGCAATGCAAATAATTCAACATTATTGTATTGATGAAAGACCAAATTCTATTATTACTGAAAACGATCTGTTTCAAACAATTGATTTATTGGTACGTATTGTACAATCACAACGTGCACCTGATGGTTTAGCACATTTAATTGAATTACTAAAAGTTAATCATGATCCAAATAGTTTTTTAATGGACCGTTCAAATAGCGGACCAACACAACATATTCATTCTGGGATACTGCAAGTTAGGGTATGGTCATTTTTTATTTTAGTTTAAACTAGGAATCAATCTGAACTTCTTATTATAATTCAGGCAAATGATGTAGATGACCCGCCAGGACTTCTTGATAAAACTGAGTTTTTATTAAAAGATTGGGTAACAATATTTCACACACAATCGAACGGAAGAGATCCAATTAAAGCATTTGGAATGTTTGTTAATAAAATGAATATTTATGGAATACTTAAAACCGATGATCTTATAACAAGATTTTTCCGTCAAGCTACACAATTATGTATCGATTTAGTTTATCGTAATTTAAACGATCCGAGTGTAGCACCATCAATTGCTAAGTCAAAAATTTTCCAATACATTGATGCTTTTGTACGATTGATTGCCTTACTTGTTAAGCACTCAGGTGAAACTGGAAATGCAAGCACAAAGATAAATCTATTGAATAAGGTAAGTGAATACATGTTACATTCTTGTTTTATAAAGTGAGTAATGGCAAACGAATCATTTAAAAATTATATTTGGACTGATCTAACCTGAACTATTAATTTTAGCTTTGTTACGTAAGCTTTTGTTTTTTTGCCATCATAATTTAAAAAAAACTCTATCTAACATCCATAAAGTAGTAGTGGTAATTGCAAATACATCTGTAAAACTGGCGTTTCAAAATAAATGCAAAAAATATATATCCATATCATTTTCATCATTTAAAAAATCTATTATCGTACCTGTAAAGAGAACTGATTTTAAGTTTGGAGCACTGGAAATATCCATCTTGGCCCTAAGTGCGAGTGAACGAAAATTAAAATCGGAGGCGTAAATCTAAACTATTATCTCATTATTCATTACCATTTATATTTTAATTTATTTATTGAGTATAAGCAATTAAATGCAATTTGCCTTATACAATTGGAGTATGTTAATTCATTAACAATAGACTATAATAATAGTCTAGTCATCCCGCATGAAGGGATCAGTTTTTATTGATTTGTATTTTTTTTATCTACGGGTGTACAGACCCGCATACTCCAGTCCCGGCTATTGGCATATGAGTTAACGTGAGATACCACATAACACTGGCAATATCAGTGAGATATTAACCAAGGTGATATCTTAGGGGTGCTAGCGGATGAACTGTATTCAGCTAACAGTAGCAGTCTGAGCTGTGGAATATTCCTTAATCATAACACACTATTACTTGCTCGAGGAAACGAGCCTTCGTTTAACTGTATTGTGTGGACTATTATTATTCTAAGCAACATAATGTCGATGTTGCTTAGGATAATTAAAGAATTGAATGTTGTCTGAGGAAGACTGTGCATCACATGATCAAAGAATATGCCACTAAATGGATTATTGGCAACCCCATTTTAGTTTTCTTCTGCAAATTTTTAAAACAAACTTGCTTTTTCCTCTTATTTTATTTCTATTTTCTCTAGCCTATCATTAAGAATTGGTCTATGTAATATTTTATATGTGATAGGATTTATTGTTTAGTTAGCCATTCTTTAACAAAAAATAAAATGTTTGCGTTCTTCAACACCTTGAACCCGTGTTGTTGTGAGATCTTGGTCTTAAAAGGTTTTTATGCGCTGTGGTGACACATATTGTAAAGCTACTACATAACACATTTTATTGAAAAAAATAGTTAATAGACAAAAAATAATTAAATTTAGTTGATGAATCGTATTAAGTAGAAGTAAATTACAAGATGAATTGTGTCAAGTTGTGTAAAGATTGTTATGAAATGAATTGACTCATATCGTTATCGTCAGTTGGTTAGTGAAAACAATCAAACGGTCATCCCACTCTAGTACTGACAATGCAGAACGACTTCTTTATTTAAACTACATAAAGGTGGAATGATTTGCTGAAATTATAAAATTCCAATGTCAAGTGATCGGGCTTCTACTTTTAAATAAAAATTTTTATATCTATTTAGAAAATTTGGTGACGCTTAGCTTAGTTTGAATGAAGGACTGGTGGTTATAATTTCTAAACAGATCTTGAATTATCGTCGAAATATTAAACCACAAATCATAGAAATACCTAATTTCGGTACATAAAAATACACAGGGTTTGTTTTCTTCACGGCGCTCTTTAAAATGTTCATCGCATATAAAACCTAAATAAGCATCTAATTAATCTAAACAAAACAACGAAAGATTACCTTGCATTATTCAATTCAATTATTTTGATGAATACATTGACTTTAATAAAATTAAAAAAAAGATTTTTCGTACGGTTTCGCGTTTTTTTCGAGAAATTTAGCAAATTTGCAAAGTAAAGTTTATGTTTCTTACTTTAGTTATCATAAACCTCTAATTTCAATTATGACAATAATTGAATTTTTTTTTTAAATAAAAAGTGTTGTTATAAGGATTACAATTATATGTGTCTTAACAACACATAGATACCTTTAAGACCTAGGTCCCACAACAACATGCGTATTGAGGTATTGGTGGACGCTTTTTTAAATCTTTGTGGATTGAAGGCACTCGAGACTATTGATTCGGGCAAAGCATTCCATTTGTACGATGTACGGAGAAAGAAGTCCCTTTGCATTTTTTCACTGTGACAGTGAATGATCTCAATAGTTTGACGGTTAAACGGGAAAAAGAATTCGTTTGAGGCATGATGGATCTGATTTCGTGCGAGCACTGCTGGTGACGATATTTATAAAGAACAACAAGATCATCAACAGTGCGACGATGCTGTAGGGGGGAATCAAGATTGTATGTTAAATTTCCATCCTCAACAATTGGTATAGCACGCTTTTCGAACTTCAGTGGTTAAAATTTTTTGTAGATAAAAATTGTTCAAAAAAATATTGAACAATTAGAATTTTAGACTAAAAATCTTTAAAATTAAATATCTCAAGAACACGAATTTACACCTCATTATAAATTTGAAATATTTTAGAGTAAGGATAGAACTTTTTAAAAAAATAATAAGTTGAATTCCAATTGATCTTCCACTTTAGCGCCATCTTTAAAAATTTTTTTTAATATTTTTGGGGATTGTTTAAGATCAATTAAACGCAAGTAAGTAAAAAAATATTTGGAATTTTTTCAATTCAAAGGTATGGTTGGAAGTTTCTCAGAAAAAACTCCACTTCTCATTTTTCGTGTTTGGGATAAATTCAAACCTTCCTCCTCAGTGCCTGGTTCGAATCAATAGGCAAACACGCTTTTGTTGTTGTTGTAGCGACGAGTTGTGGTGCTATTCTTCCGGCTCCAAGTCCAGATTCACGAACTCTGCTACTGCCCTTGGGCGGTACCACAGATCTTCCTTCGTCAGGTCGGTTGGTTTCTCTGGACCCAACCGACCTGACGAAGGAAGATCTGTGGTACCGCCCAAGGGCAGTAGCAGAGTTCGTGAATCTGGACTTGGAGCCGGAAGAATAGCACAACTCGTCGCTACAACAACAACAAAAGCGTCTTTGCCTATGGATTCGAAACAGGCACTGAGGAGGAAGGTTCGAATTTATCCCAAACACGAAAAATGAGAAGTGGAGTTTTTTCTGAGAATCTTCCAACCATACCTTTGAATTGAAAAAATTCCAAATACTTCTTTACTAACCGGCTTTATCGACAGCGTCTTTGCGCTTCTCAAGATGGACGGGTCTACGCCCCAGAAGTACTCGGAACCCAGTTCTGACCAAGGACCATCACAAAAATTTCGACGAAAGGTGCTACTGCGACGCTCCATTTTTTGGATAAAGAAGCAGTTGTCACTGGCCTCACTGCTTCAGATCCTCCTCGTCATGGCCGGTATTGAAAGAACTCCTTGGATTATGCCGATGAGGCGATGACAATTTCGAAGTTGTAACTTTTTCCTCACTTATTTATTTTACTTAAGTTGAATTTTACCACTGTTATTAGACTCCATATTATGGAAATTTTTTACATTATATGGGATTTTTTGCATTAGATTTCTAGACAATACTTTGTGTGAATTCATAGAATGGGGAATATTTCTTTTCTAATTAACATCCTAAGTCACGATAATCATTTTTGATTGTTTCCAATCAATGTGAAATGAATGGCTGACACTTGGTCAATTTGTAGTCCTATATGTATTTATATTAGACTACATTAAGTGAATTTAAATATTGGGGATTTTTCGAGATCAATTAAACTCAAGTAAGTAAAGAGAAGTAATTGGATTTTTTTCAATTCGGTATGATTGGAAGTTTCTCAGAAAAAAACTGCTCTTCTCATTTTTCTCGTGTCGGATGAATAATTCTAATTTGTTTATAGTTTTAATAATTAACTTAAAAGGTAGCATTGAAAACTCTCGTTATTTCGACAGCTTTGTGCTACAAAACATTCCTAAATTTAAGTTCAGATGGCGTGCTAAACAATACTTTCACAATTGTTTATTTGAGACATTAGGTGCGTTCGATTTGACTGAAACAACTGAAAAAACAACAACAATTGCATTCAATTTTTCAGTTGATTCAGTTGCTTCAGTCAAATCGAACACGGCTATTATTAACAAGTCATATTATTTAAATTTAAAGAAACTAAGAGTGTATGAACGCGAGTAGAAGACATGTCCTCGGATATAACATCGTTTGTGTATGAATAACGATAGAACCAAAAATGTATCCAAAGATTTTATTCTATTCTCTGTTTAATCTGCTGTTTTTCTTGTATAGAACCGTAGATAAAACAATTTTTTTTATGATAATTTTGTTTTGAATTTGTGATTATTTTTTAATTAAAATTTGTGCGTTTCTAAAATTTGTTTTTTGATATAAAGTAATAGTAAAATAAATAATTTTTTTAATATAATTAATTTATGTTTTCAAATAATTTTTTTTATTTTATTTAATAGAAAAGAAAAAGTAATGAATGCCACTTCTAAAAATGCAATAAAAACAAAAATACTAAAAATTCTATCCGCGTTTTTACAATCGACGAAAAATAAAATTCTCGGATGAAGATATTTAACTTTATCCTCGGATTTTTTTCTATCCATCGTTGTTCATACAATCGGCCCTTAGTGTATATAAGCCTTAGTAGTAGGCCATCACTGTCGATTTTTGTTGTTTGCATTTTGGTAGGGTTTTATTTACACTGCAACCTACAGTTATGAAGCGATTTTGATGAGACTGTGTTTTAAAATAAAGAATCAAAACAATTCTTAATAAATTGCGGTTTCTTATTCTTTAAAGTTACGACTGTTCACATACTACAGATTTCAATCATGAATGAATTTTGATGAAACTTTTCAACCAATAACAAAAACACTTGGGCAATTTTAGTTTCTTTGCACAACACTTTATTTTACACCCTAGCGCCTAAGGTATCAGTTTTTTCATGTTGTCGTATATATTGATTGACCTTGTAATTTATTAAAATTTATCTTATTATATACTCCGCAAGATAATTAATTTGTTTTTGGCTTTCTAGGTTTTAGGCATTGTTGTTGGAGTTCTATTAAAAGATCAAGATGTACGTGTTACGGGCTTTCAACAAATTGGATATCAACGAATTTTTATAATGCTTTTCCTAGAATTGAGCGCTCCTGAACCAGTGCTTGAAAACATTAGTTTAAATGTAATTTTAAAAAATTTAAATTTGTTTCATTTATTTATAGATTTATTTTTCATTTAGGTTGTAACTGCATTTTGTCACACTTATCATATTTTATGTCCAACGGTAGCTCCAGGATTTTGTTATTCTTGGTTGGAACTAATATCGCATCGTGTTTTCATTGGAAGAATTTTGGCAATGATTCCTCAACAGAAGGTATAAATTTAATTTTAAAAATGTTTGTCCAAATATGATGTATTTTTTTTTTTCAGGGTTGGGCAATGTATTCTCAATTGTTGATTGATCTTTTCAAATACTTAGCACCTTTCTTACGAAATGCTGAACTTGCAAAACCCGTAACATTGTTGTACAAAGGTACATTAAGAGTGTTACTTGTGCTATTACATGACTTCCCCGAATTTTTATGTGATTACCATTTTGGTTTCTGTGATGTTATCCCACCAAATTGTATTCAAATGCGTAATTTAATATTGTCAGCATTTCCCAGAAATATGAGATTACCAGATCCCTTTACACCAAACTTAAAAGTAGATATGCTAACTGAAATTGCAACAGCACCGAGAATTTGTACAAATTATGTAGCTAATATACAACCAGCAAGTTTTAAAAAGGATTTAGATTCATATCTTAAAGTGCGGGCACCCGTTACATTTTTGTCAGAGTTACGAGGACATCTACAAGTGTCAAACGAACCTGGATCACGATATAATGTATCATTAATGAATGCTTTAGTTTTACACGTTGGAACGCAAGCTATTGCACACATTAGATCAAAGAATTCTGTGCCCAGTATGACAACGATTGTACATTGTGCACATATGGACATATTTCAAAATTTAGCTGTTGATTTAGATAATGAAGGAAGATATTTATTCTTAAATGCAATTGCCAATCAATTACGTTATCCAAATAGTCATACACATTACTTTAGTTGTGCTTTACTATACTTATTTGCTGAGGCAAATTCGGAAGCACTGCAGGTAAAATTTTTCATGAATTTATCGAAGGTAAAAATATTTATGTTTTCTTTATTTTTTTAGGAACAAATCACAAGAGTTTTACTCGAACGACTTATTGTAAATCGACCACATCCATGGGGATTACTTATTACATTTATTGAATTAATAAAAAATCCAACTTACAAATTTTGGGAGCACGATTTTGTTCATTGCGCCCCTGAAATCGAAAAGTAAATGTTTTAAATTTTGTTTAAAATGAGTTTTCAATATCATTTCGTTAATATTTTTGTTTTCAGATTATTCGAATCTGTAGCTCGATCGTGTATGGTTGTCAAATCAAATAATCAGCCACAACTACCAAATATGGAACATCAAACAGATCATCAAGAATTTAATTGTAAAGAAATATGAACTCAATGATATAATAATAATATAACATATATGTGATTTAATTAGTGATTCTCCCAAAAAAACCTATAAAATAATCGTATATTATAAAAAAACATATTGAGCTTATTTGAAGTAGATAACAAAGAAAACAAAACAATCATGTCGATTTTTATTGTATTCTTGCCTAACGATACGATATAATGACTACATTTTTTATTTGTTAATTTTTTATTATATATAACATTTTATTTAACAAAAAAAAATCAAAATATTAATTTTCTCTAGCAAATCGAAGTAAGAAAAAACAGCAAAAAAAAAACAATATTTCGTTTTTTATCATTATTATAAGTTGATTATTATAAATTATATTGAACAAAACGACATTATTTGAATTTTGTTATTTTTATTTAATGTTAAAAACCATTTAAACCACTTGTTAACAAATGATCGTCTTTGTAATAAATAATTATTTATTGATGAGATTTTGTCATTAACAAATGTACTTTATGGTTGCTAATAAATTTATCACTAAATAACAAAATAAATAGTAGAAAATGAAACGAAAATAACTTTAAAAAAATAAGACGTTTGGTAATAATGTATTTATAATGTAAATTGTATTTCTTCTTTTGATTTTGTAATTATAATTGAAATAAAAAAATACGTATTAATTTGAATTCAGTTGGTAAAATTTTGTTTTGATAATTGTTTAATAATGTGGATAGCATCATTTTAACTTTTAAATTGAGAATTATATATACAATTTATTGATTAAAAGATGTAATGGTCAATACCAGTGAATATTTAATGTAAATAAGTAATGTAGTAGGGTTACCAACTCTTGAAAGTACGCGACCCGGAGATTTTATAATATACAAAAATATAATTCAACTAGGGGACCCCTGTGCATTTGCGCAAAGTTAAAACAAATATTTTTTTAAGCCTGAAATAAAATCACAATCCAAAATAATACGTCTATCCGCAAGCAAAGCATAAATTGAAATTGAAATGAGAATAAAATTTGGAAGAAATCAAAACCTCCTAAATCATAGCCCTACTGGTTCAAGCCATTTGCAATGAACATTACCATATGCATAAAATTGGATTAGTGTCTTTGATTAAATGCTTTTGAATTTTTTTTATATGGAGTTTTATTTTTATAGTTGGCGTTATGGCGATTTTTTGAATTTTTGTTATATTGAGTTTTAATTTCAAAATTGCGCTACAAGTTCACGATTTTGTTTGTGATAAAAAATGAGTTAGGCTTCTATATCGGGAGTTTTGAAGAAATTTAAAAAATTTCGTTTATTTGTTTCGTTTATGCCTTTTTTGATTTTTTATGCCTTTTTGTATTCTCTTCTTTCTTTTCTGTATTCTGTTCTTTCCTATGGCTACGCTTTTTCGTGGCTTGTGTATTATATATATGATAAAAATTTAATTTAATTTAATCTCCATCATGTTTTATAATGAAATTAATACTCCATGTATGGAATACTGCTGTCATGTTTGGGGAGGTGCTTGTCAGTCAACAATAAAATGTCTAGACTCTGTACAGAGAAAAGCAATACGCTTGATTGGTAATACCGAACTAATGGACCAGCTTGATTCACTCCAACACAGAAGAAATGTGGCTGAATTATCAATATACTATAAATGCTGCCGAGCTATCCCATCCATTAGCTGTACAAATACCTCGTTGTACAATTGTGTCCTTCCAGAACGACTATTTTAATAGAGTGGCCAAATTGTGGAGCTCAATGCCCTCCTCTGTATTTCCCGATGAATTTTCCCCTCAGGCATTTAAAGAAAATATCCATCGTCATTTAAAACAATTAGTATAGTCATCCCTATATCCTCATTCCTTCCATTTTTGTCATCTCCTTCCTTTAAAGTTGACATGGTTTCTTCGGATATTCAAAGAGTTTGAATAATGAATGTTTCATATTTATGTCGTGTTCTTTGGCAAAAAAAAAAATTGATCTGAGATCAAAAAAATTAGCTGTCAGATCAAATTGGCTGTCAGTTTGTGTTCGTTGGCAAAAAAAGATTGATTTATTTTTTGATCTAGATCAAGTTTTAAAAATCTAGATTTTTTGGTAGGTTTTACAAATATATTGAAATATTATTTTCAATTGTCAAATTTATGTAAACAAAAAAAACCGCCATTTAATTATTATTATTATTTTGTTTAAAATAAATAAATAAAAATAATTTATTATTATTTAAATTACTAATTAATAATAAAGTTATTACAAATAAAATGATAAAACGTAAAATCTATCATTTTCAAATGTAAACACAACCAAACATATCAACTGATAGAACAAAAAGACAAAACAATGCACTACTACATTTACAAAAGTAGATTGATTTATTTTATGCTGTTCGTTGGCAAGCAAATAAATCAATCTTTTTTCGATCAAGCCAAAGAACACGACATTAGTTTGCTAAACATGTCTAACTAATTAATAAAAAAAAAAATCCAGCCTAATCTGCATTTTCCTGCAAACTCGTTAACTTTTTCGAGCCCCTCATAGTTTTGATTTTTCAACCATTCGTTATTGAACGAAACGTAATAACATTTTCTTTTATTGTCTAATTGTTTTGTTTGGGATTATTTTCATTTGACTGATATTTATTATTTAATAGTAAAATTAACATATACGCACAGTTTTATATGGGCAACTAATGAAATTCAAATGTCAAAACCATTCAAATTTAACAACAAAAAACTATTAACATTGACCCAATATATGTAGACATAAAACATCAATTAGCTTATACGTAATATGGAAAAACAAAATAACCAAAACAACTCATTGCAAAACTAAACTCGGCCGTTTTTTAATACACAGAGTTTCTTTTTTTTTGTTTTCAAACGCGAATTCTGTTTATTGATTTGAAAGAAATTTGTCATTTTTTATGTAATTATTATTTCGCCCGGAGATTTGCCTTCCAAACTCTGAGCCCGGAGATTTGCCGACGAACCCTGAGTCTCCGGGTGAAAAATACTCAGTTGGTAACCCTATGTAATTAACCCTATGTAATTGCTAATTCATTAGCAATATTGTAAACAAATATCAAACGAATCCGAACCAAAATTGTATAGTTGATAATTTTCGCATCCGTTATCTTTACGATTGTTTATTTATTTTATGAAATTTAATTTCGATAAAATAAATTTCAAAATGAAAACGAAGGCTTTCTTTTAATTTGTTAAATCATGTGACAAAAAGTCGAACGGAAGGAAAAACGAAAGCTGTTGGATTTTGGTAGTTGGGAGGAGATATGGTGAAAAATTTAAATGTGAACAGAGAATTAATTAAATGGAATCGTAAAAACACGAATTGTTGTTTATCATCAAATATAACCATGAACAGCGTCTTCCTCATCATCAACTAATCTTCTAGATCGACAAATTGCTCACCTTTTAAAAGAATTTTTACTTCTAAAAGACCAACATTCAATACCGTTTATAGAGGCAATACGCCCTCAATTTTTTGACAGCATTTGTGTCTATCATTCTGAGATTAATTGCCTATGTAATACTAAGGGTGGTAGATGTTATATAGGACATTTTTCAAAATAATTCAAATACTGTGCATCTCAAAATTGTAAAAAAATTGTTATGTTTCTGAATTTCGGTGCTCTTTCAAATGACACCCCTGACCCCACTCATGCGGGTCAAAAAACATTTTTTTTTACCCTTTCCCACTTCCATCCCCTAAACACACAGAAATAAAATCATTTGCGACTTCGCTATATTTTTCGTTAAGAGTTTATCAAATTTCCTTACTATATGAATTTTTTAAAATTTTTCTGTCAACCAACGAAGAAACGTAGGGGTTAAATTTCATGATAACAGAAGATATTTTGTGTATGCACATATTATTTAATCTTGAATTTGTGGCGACTCTTCGTCCAAATTATTCATTATTATTCTGTTTTATCCTTTTCATATATTTTCCTTGAAGATCCCAACATATATATTCTTCGTAAACACTACAACAAAGAGAAGCAAAGTAAGAGACCAGCGTGCATGCTTGTTTTGTTAATTTTCACTAACAAGTATGAACGCGCCTTTATTTCCAAGAAGAAGCAATTAAAAAATAATAATTTCTTTTCTTCCGCCATTACAAAAAAGATACAAGTTGGTTCTGGATTTGGCTATACTAAAATTAAAATAAAAAATTGAATTTAATCGAATAGCATATAAATTTTCACATTATTGTTGTATTATAAATAATACTGTTTATATATTAATAAATAAGTAAAATTACATTTGGCATTTCGTCAATGGAGTGGTGATAGTTGGTGTGCTCTACCAGAAATTTGTAAGGGTCTATTGATTCGGTGGTGAACAGAATCAACCTAATAAAGGGGTAATAAGATTCATTGTGGAGTTCAACCTCAAATCCACAAATTGGTGACCAATTCAACGTGATTTAAACACCTTTTATCAGAAACAGTGAAAACATCAAACTTTTCACTTTTCAGCTGCAACAACATCAATAATTAGTAAAACGAGCTGCAACAGCCAACAATATCAACAAATAGTGAAACGAGCTGCAACAATATCGTAAAAATAGTAAAACGAGCTGCAACAACATCAACAAATAACGAAACGAGTTTCAACAAACAGGAAACGTAAGTACGTCTCATATTTTTGTTTTCCTTTGTTGTAGTTTTTCTTGTAAGAGTATATCATATCAAAGTCCATCTTAAATTTGCCTAAACTTAAAAATTTTTTTTACCTTTTTCTATATCCCAACTTATTTTAAAATGATTAATGACGACGAAAATTCACCAAATGAAGGAGAGAATCTTCCAGGTTCAGATAAACAAACTGCACCTTTAGATGGGATAGATAAAATCGCTCACGTCACACTAAAGCCGACTCCTATTTGGAAGAAACGTCCACACGCTTGGTTCAACGTACTGGAGAACCATTTCAAATCCGCAAAGGTGACACGCGACGGTACAAAATTTGACCACCTTCTTTCTTGCCTCGATGAGGAAACAGTTGAAAAATTGGATGAAGTTTTTGACAATCCTATTCTCAACACCAAATATACTCGATCAAAAGAGATCATACTTGCTAGTTTTGCTGAAACAGCAAGTTCACAAATTAATAATTTGGTTTATAATATCGGTGACAGCAAACCAAGCGAGATGCTTAGAAAAATGAAATCTTTGGCGAAAGATAATTTTTCGGAGAAAGTTATTAAAAAACTTTGGATGGACCGCCTCCCTCATTATATGCAAATGGTTCTCTCGATCGGTACAGTACCGCTCGATCAACTCGCACAGCAGGCTGATTTGATGATGGAAACGTATTCCAATCATCACCAAATAGTATCTATCGCTGGCCCATCCAACCAACAAGTTCAACCACAACCTGAGGGTTTGACTGATCCCTCAACTCAAAACTCCGTTAGTCAACTTACCCTTAAATTCGATCTACTTCAAGCACAAATCTCATCGCACTAACTGAACAACTGACAAACTCTAGATCGGGTCGATCACAGTATCGAAGTTTTTCTCGAAATCGAAATCAATCTCGTTTTAGATCGAAGTCCCGTTCAAAATCGTCTGTTTGCTGGTACCACAGGAGGTATCAAGAAAAAGCTCAAAAGTGTCTCCAACCCTGTTCTTTCGTGTCATCAAACAATGACTCAAAAAACCCCTAAGTCAGTCGCAAGTGGCGCAATGCGACGAAGACCTGAATAACCGCCGCCTATACGTCACTGACAAGTCTTCAAACCTCACGTTCCTCATAGACACCGGCTCAGACGTATGTGCTCTTCCGGCAAATTCAGTTGATAAACGTCGTCCACAAGACATTTCGCTAAGTGCAGCAAATAATTCTAAAATATCCACTTATGGGTTCAAACACCTCACTCTTAACCTCGGTTTACGTCGTAACTTCGTTTGGAAATTTATCATATGTGACGTTTCAAAACCAATCATTGGGGCAGATTTTCTCAAACACACAGGTATCCTCGTCGACATACGAAACAACCGTCTTATCGACCCTGTAACACAAATGTTTAATCTTGGTACGCCAACAGACTGCCCATCAATGAAACTTTCACTTATCAGTACAGCTGATACTAATCCTACTTTAAGCAAACTGTTGATGGATTTCAAAGACATCACGATGGAATACGATTTTGCTCGTCCCATCAAACATGATGTCACACATATGCTTGAGACTAAAGGTCCACCGATTTCTTCCAGGTTTCGAAGGCTTGCACCCGAGAAACTTCAAATTGCCAAAGAAGAATTTGAATTCTTGCTGAATCAAGGTCTTTGTCGTCCTTCCAACAGCCCATGGTCCAGCCCACTTCATCTCGTTAAAAAACAAAATGGACAATGGCGTCCATGTGGTGACTATCGTGCGCTAAACAACGTTACCAAGCCCGATAGCTATCCTATTCCACATATAATGGACTTTAGCAACCAACTAAATGGTTGCACTATCTTTTCAACCATAGACCTTACTCGAGCATATCATCAAATCCCTATCGCCGAAAATGATATCCCTAAAACCGCAATATGCACGCCTTTTGGCCTCTTTGAGTTTACTCGCATGACTTTTGGATTAAGGAACGCCGCCCAATCCTTTCAAAGATTTCTTCACACAGTTTTACGTGGTTTCGACTTTTTCTTTGCGTATATTGATGATATACTTATCGCTTCGAAAGACGAGGAACTGCATTACGTTCATCTCAAACTCATCTTCGAACGTCTGCGGGAATTCGGGCTTATCATAAATATTGATAAGTGCATTTTCGGGCAAAAAGAAGTCAATTTCTTAGCCCACACAGTCAGTGCCTTTGGAATTCAGCCAACTTCTGCTAAAGCTGCTGCCATTTCAGAATTTCCACTGCCCAAAACGGTAAAAGAATTGCGCAGGTTTCTCGGTATGATCAATTTTTACCGTAGATTCATTCCAAACGCTGCACACGAGCAAGCTTCCCTTACAGAATACCTAAAGGGTAGTATTAAAAATGATAAAAGGCCCATTGACTGGTCTGATACCACAATAGCCGCTTTTAACGCTTGTAAGCAACAACTTACCCAAGCTACGCTACTTCAGCATTACGACCCAACCGCTGAAATATCCGTGATGGTAGACGCATCAGATATTGCCATCGGTGGGGTCGTCCAACAAAATGTTCAAGGTACTTGGAAACCGCTGTTTTTTTTTCAAAGAAACTTGACAGTGCAGAAACCAAATACAGCGCATACGACCGTGAATTGCTAGCGACCTACTCCGCTGTTAAATATTTCAAATATTTACTCGAAGGCAGGCAATTTATCATATTCACAGATCACAAACCTCTTACGTATGCTTTTTCTCAAAAATTAGACAAGGCTTCGCCTCGCCAAGCGAGGCACCTTGATTTCATTTCTCAATTTACTACAGATATCCGCCACGTCACTGGCAAGGATAATGTCGTAGCCGATTCACTTTCAAGAATCGACGAAATCCAGTTCTCAGGACCAATTGATTATGCAGCTATAGCTGAAGAACAAGTTAATGATTCGGAATTGCAACAGCTATTTGCAAATCCATCCCTTTCTTTCAAACTTCAGCCTATATTTGGATCTGAAAAATTAATTCAAGGTGACATATCCACAGGTACACCTCGTCCATATGTACCTCATAAATTTCGAAAGCAAATCTTTGACCACTTTCACAATTTCAACCATCCAAGCATTCGTTCCACTACGAAAGTTATCCGTAAAAAATTCATATGGCAAGCCCTCAACAAAGATGTTCGTAACTGGACTCAAGCTTGCATACATTGTCAGAGAAGTAAAGTTTCTCGACATGTTAAAAGCCATTGCGGTACCTTTCCTCCAGTATCTCAAAGGTTTGACGAAGTCCACGTAGACATCATAGGACCACTTCCAGTGTCCGAAAATTATCGTTATTGTATCACCTTAACGGACCGATACACTCGATGGCCTGAGGTAATCCCAACTAGTGATATTACTGCCAAAACAATAGCTTCGAGTATTTACGCTAATTGGATCTCACGATTTGGAGTACCAACAGTAATCTACACCGACCAGGGTCGGCAATTTGAATCAGAATTATTCCAAGAACTTGCTAAAATCTCTGGTTTCAAGCGCCACCGCACTACAGCATACAATCCCAAAGCCAACGGTATGATCGAAAGATTTCACCGCACTTTGAAAGCAGCTATCATGTGTCATGATAACATTTCCTGGTCTAAATTGTTACCAACAGTTCTTCTAGGGTTACGCGCAACACACAAAGAGGACTTAGGCGCCTCCAGTGCTGAATTAGTATACGGTGTCAACATCAAACTTCCTGGCGAATTTCTAGAACCTTCAGATACTTTTAACCCTCAATCCGAATTTGTTCAGAGCCTAAAAGCACATTTCAACAAACTCCGTCCTGTCCCACCATCAAATCACGCAAAACAGTCTATCTTTATTTTCAAAGAATTACAAAACTGCTCAAACGTTTTCGTAAGAACAGATCGCGTGAAAGCTGCATTACAGCCACCTTATACTGGACCTTTTCCTGTCATTAGTCGCCATCCAAAAAACTTCGTTCTACGCATCAACGACCGTGATGTGAATGTAAGTATTGACCGATTAAAGCCATGCTTTACATCTGACAACGACACTCAGGTCCACACGAGTAGCTTACCGGCGATTAAGAACAATAAACTTCCAACAGACCATACATTGGTTGTGCCGAACTGTACAAAAACAACATCCACAAAGAAAGTGAGAATTTCAATTGAACAGCCACCGACAACGAGAACGGGCCGTAAAATCATAAAACACTTAGTTTTTTTTTTGGGTGCGGGATAAAAGTTATAAGCCTTGGAAAACTGCGGCAAGACTACCGTTTAATAGTGTGCGAAGCCCGAGGTGAGTGCAGCAACATATGCCTCGGAATGCAGGAAAAACTTTGTCAAGTTGTCATACTATTACTGAAATAGCAAACTTCTAATCTGCTTGATCTTTTCATGACAACTCATTTTGCCAAATATACCTGCTCTGTTGATGCTCCTCTTGGCAGATCAGATAATTGTGTAGTTTCGGCGTATTTCGAAATAAGTCCTACACCGTCAAGTCCAAAATTGTCTCCTCCTGGAAAGGTAAGGCATTACAATAGATGTAATTGGTAGAAACTTAATAAATTCTACAACGAGATCGACTGGCGTCTATTTCTGCAAAATAAAAATGTTAACCAAGCAACTCCATTGATTACATTCATTATTCTACTGGAAAACTAGAAATAACTGTCATAGTATATTTAAAAAAGCTAAATTTCTTTTTAACTCCAATGCTAAGCGTAAAATTGTACGCGCCACTAAAGGCACCCGGTCATACTGGAACTTTATCCGAGAGGTTGGCAATAACTTTATCAGATCTTCTATTTCACCATTAATGGATAACCAAGGCAACCCTGCAACCGAAAGCAAAGCGAAGGCAGATTTACTTGCGGCAACTTTTGCTGCTAACTCTGTCGTTGATGATTCCGGTATATTTATAGATCCGCCCATAATTCTACCTATCCAATCATCAATGAACAAAATTTACTTTCGTCCAAGAATTTGGCGGGCAACTCTGCTTTATCTAGATCTAAGCAAATCCGCTGGTCCGGACGGTATACCACCTATTGTACTAAAACGATGCGCTGATACCCTGGTTTATCCACTAACAAGTCTCTTTCATTTATCCCTAACCTCGAGTCTTTATCCATCAATGTGGAAACTGACTAATGTTCTGCCAGTCCCAAAAAAGGGCAATAAATCTGACCCATCAAACTACCGTCGCATTGCACTAACCTCGATACTAGCTAAAGTTATGGAAAAAATTATCAATTATAAACTAATGGCATATCTCGAAAAAAACAATCTTCTCCACGACCGTCATGGATGGATTCCGTAAAACTCGGTCTACTAGTGACATCATGTCAGTCCTCACGGAGAAATGGGGTAAAGCAATTCAAGACTTTGGTGAGTCTCATATCATATCCTTCGACATATCCAAGACGTTTGACAGATTAATTAAATTAATTTCTTTTGGAGTTTGTAAGACCTTGATCTGTTGGTTAGAAGATTTTTTATACCACAGATCGATCAGAGTAGTGCTGGATGGTGCTATGTCACCTAAATTCCCAAATTCAAGACGGTGTTCTACAGGGTTCGGTTCTATGACCAACCCTTTTTCTGATCTTTATTAACGATTTATCTATCACTACAAACGCAATATATAGCTTTGCCGACGACAGTACTATCTTCCATTCCTATCCTTCTAAAAAACAACAATCTAGTCTAACTTCAAATTGTCAACGTAGAAAAATGGTTGAATCCTTGGATGTAGATCTTGAATTAATTCTAGACTGGGATAAACAAAATCTTGTGACATTTAATTCTATGAAGACGAAGTCTTGCGTTTTGTCCCATAAAACCTCACTGTATAGTAGCAATGCAACGTTTTCCAGGCAACCATTAACGAACCCACCAACACTCAAACTATTGCGCATTAATATTGTGGGATGTACGAGAATCCGACTAAAAAGATGAACGAAGAAATACGAGGAGAGAGTTTCATGATCATTCGTTATACACCAATGTACGCGATAAGATGTAATAAATATATGTTATAAATATTTTCAAAAACTAAAATAAATATTGTCTGTAGAAAACTTGAGATTTGGTGCTTATTATTTCCATCGACGTCTTCTACATCACCCGATCTTACAATATCAATCACAAACTAAAATGGCATGATCATATTCTTTCCGTGGCAAAATTGGGATCCCAACGACTTGGCTTCCTACGACGCTGTAAAAGTTTTTTCTCTCCATTGGAAATTATTACGATGTATAAAGCATATATACGACCGATCCTCGAATTTGACTCCCATTTATGGGCTGCAGCACCAGAAACCTCTTTAGATTTTGTCGGCAGAGTTCACAGGCGTGCATTGAAACTGATTGACGATCCAATGTTAACATCGGCTATGGATTCGCTGCATTATAGAAGAGTGGAGCTCTTACTGTTTTACAGGTTTTACTATATGGTAAATGCTCTAAGGAAATTATTAACTTAATGCCTCCATTACGTAGATCTTCACGAGCCACACGACAATCATCGTATTCCCATAAACATACCTTGGAGGTCTCATATGTGATAACGTCCAGCTATAATAACTCCTTCCTTTCACGTTCCGTTAATGTTGGAGTCGATTACCAAAAATTGTTTTCCCCGTTTCATACAATCCTCAAGCTTTTAAATCCGCAATACACCAACACTATCGCTCCAGATCTATCCCAAGCCCTTAATAACCAACCTTCAACTTTCCTTTCCTATCGTTAACACGTGCATAAAGCATCCGAGGTTTATAACCTAAGTTATTAACTCGAACTTTAAAAAAACAGCGTTTCTGCAAGAATATACGTCCAAGAATATTTCAAGTGGGTTTTCAAAACCAGGCATCAGAAAATTTAATAGACTTTCATTTGTCGTTGTTAATTTTGTACGAAATATTTTATTCGAGCTCTGAAGATATTACTGACATTGAGGGATGACAAATGATAAGGTTGTCGGACACGTTGAAGATGACGCAAATGCCGTTGAAGTAAAAAAATTTGACCTGTTGGAAGAATATGTATCACTTTATATTCTAATATAATTTGAGCAGGCTTTACAGTAATGCTATTCTCTGCTACTTTAGACCACATCCAAAAAGACTCGGTAAAAGAACTTCCAGGGTACTGTAATGAATATTCCTTGGTTACCTAATCTACGATATTCGAGGGAGCCATATGCTTGTGGATTTGGAAATGGAGGTCAGAGTATCTCTCGGTGAGTACTCTACTCGCAAGTTCGTAAGAAGAGAAAGCGCAAACCCCTGCATTTGACAACCCTTTAGCTCTTAGCGGAGTTTGGCAGAGTGTCACTGACAAGGCTAATTACTTGGCTCTCATTCTGAATAGTAAACTAAGGTGGAAACCCAAAATTCTTAAGACAGTAAAGCAAGCTACTATAGCACTTAACTCGTGCAAAAGTTGTGCATTAGTAAAACTCAAAGGAGCACACACATCGCAGCACTTGAAATTCTCTTTGCATCTTACTCCTATTGATATCCTAGCCAGAAAGATACCCGCCAGCACGGCAGTTACGCTTAAGTCTACATGATGTGGAATAATATAGAATACTCCTTCATTCTGGTTAGTATGGATATTCCTTCGCCACAGACTATCCCATTTCGAAACCATCCTTGGAAGCTGGCTTCATAATTCTGATCTTCCTTGCTGAGAGGACTGAGAAAGTGAATCAGACAAACATACAAGTGTGACAACTCCTACATGGATTGGTCGAAAATGAATGGGAAGGTTAGTTGTGGAGTATTATGGAAAGAATCAAATTTAAACCTCCATTTTTCCCTACCTGATCACTGTAGTGTCTTTCAGGGTGAGCTTGCAGCTATAAAAAAAACCTCAAACTGGTTGAAGTGCAATCTAATATCTACAAGGAATATCGGCATCTTTACAGACAGTCAGGCAATGACAGTTTTAGAGTCGAGCCACACCACGTCGAAAGTAGCCCAAAACTGTCGGACATCTCAACGAGATGGCTGAGTAGTGTAATATACCTTTATTTATGGTTCTTTTATTTGTTACACAAAGAACTTAGTTAGCAGTTAAATTATTATGTTCACAATAAATGGTTTAACAATTTATAATTTTTATTCAATTAATAAATTTATATATTATATATTATAATTATTTAATTTTTGTTACATACACAACAAATGATTTTAACAATTTTATATCCATTTTAATTGGGTAAATACACAATAATGATTTACAATTTATATTTTTGTAGCTTGTATGAACAAAGTTATATTCTTACTGATCTACAAAATTAACAATAACTCGCTTTTATATTTGGTTTTAACTGTACATGATTTTTTTTATTATTTTTTTTTATTATATTTTATTAGCCAATCTTCTTATATATTAATACGCTAGATTAAAACTTTGTGGGGCATTAGGCTTTTTTATTCGAATTTTGATTCATTTGAAATTTTCACTGCTAACTGATATTAGTGTAACTTAGATTTTAAAGATTTTTGGGATTTTTCGGATCATAAATAAAAAAGTTATTATATACGGAAAACTTTTTCTATACATATGCATTATAAGTTTACATACATGCAAAAACAATTTTCTTTTTGCTTTAAAACAATGCTTTAAAATTTTTCTTTTTTATATATTAGCTATCGAACCGAACAACGAATAACAAAAACGAAAATTTTTATATTTATTTTATATTCATTTCAGTCGTCGTATTTATTTTATACTAGGAGGGCCCGGCGTGCTTCGCTACGCTTATAAATAAAGTTTTTGCGTAGACATTTTGTTGACGTAGAAGCAATGATTTCAAAAAGTGGTAATGAGAAATGCTACCATATAATTTTTAATTTTTCTTTTTAAATATATGAATGAAAAATAATCAGAACTCTAGCTGATCAGTTGGGATATATGAAAAATTAGCGATCAAATAAGTTTTCAAGTAAGCTTCGCTAATTTTTCATATATCCGAACTGATCAGCTAGAGTTCTGATTATTTTTCATTCATATATTTAAAAAGAAAAATTAAAAATTATATGGTAGCATTTCTCATTACCACTTTTTGAAATCATTGCTTCTACGTCAACAAAATGTCTACGCAAAAACTTTATTTATAAGCGTAGCGAAGCACGCCGGGCCCTCCTAGTAATAATTAGTGCATTGTAATGCCTAATGACTGTACAGTGTATACACTACAGTAGTTCAACATCCACTTTGCGTGGTTGTCAGAGCAAGTAGAAGTTGAAGGTCGACGAACTCTAGCCTTAGAGCTGAGGTGGGAATCCCACTTGCTTTGTGGAAACTATAACTCCAAAAAGAGGCAGATTCGTGCACAAAGATGGCCACAGGCCACCACTTGTGTGATTGCCAGACTGATCTGGCTTCAGATCTGATCAACTGATATTAATAAATCTCAGATATGAGATATAATTGTGAATGCAACTATAATGGCATATCATACACTATGTCTTATCAGCCAACATACGAGCAGACTGGGTGTTTTCTCATATGACTACTGTCGCCGCTAAAATGACGTAGAGGAGTAGAAAACGGTTTTCAATCTCTGCTCGTGCCCTGGTCTGACTCAGACCAAACACAGGTTTTTCATTTCACGTACCTTTCAGTATCTAACGGGCGTCTGCGAGTTGAACGTCAGTGACTTTTGTCGCTTCTTGAGAAGCTCTGTCTAGTTTCTAAAAAGCAGAAGTTCTTTTCGTATGGTATGGTTACGGACCGCTTGTGTCTATGCCTCGTCCTTAAGACAGCCATTATAACTTAACCTAATACCATAAATACTTTCGTTACCTTCTATAGAAGAGTGAAATTGTATCCTATACACAGATAATACAACCATTAACCTACGCCTTGTTGCAAGATCCAGACAAAGCTATCCCTTACCAGTTTCGACATGTGGTTTTATCAATTTACGTTTCTGGAATTGAAAATATTGTTGATGGTGCCTCGCCACACTGATTAATCAAAGCCAGCCACATGAGAGTTGAGACCATCCA
>CAVNZG010001117.1:0-29021 GCA_963693315.1 Diogma glabrata
CGAACAGCTCCAAGCAACGCTGGCTAGTGCACACCGAAATGACATCAAAATAATACAAGGTGATTTCAATGCCAAAATTGGAACCGACAACACCGGAATGGAATCAATCATGGGTAAACATGCACTAGAATCAACACGTAACAATAATGGAGACAGGCTCATCGATTGTTGTATCACAAATCAACTATTCATAGGAGGCAGCAAGTTCCCACACAAGAACATACACAAATACACTTGGACATCACCAAATGGAAGAACCAAGAATCAAATTGATCACGTACTGGTGAATAAGAAGTTTCTATCCTCACTCCAAGACGTCAGAGCAAAGCGAGGAGCAGACATACACAGCGACCACCAACTGGTAATTGCAACATTCAAAATTAAACCAGCCGCTGTAAAACACAACAAGCCATGTCAGAGGAAATTCAACATCAACAGATTGAGAGACAAAAATACAAATAACATCTTCAAAGAGTCGCTCCAGCTCAATCTACCAAACAACGAAACCACCAGCATTGATGAAAAATGGGAACAAGCTAAAGATGCTTCCTTCCGACGTCAAAACAGCTACAGATGTGCTAGGATACCAAGACAAATCACGGAAACCATGGATTAGCGATGATACATGGAAGAAAATTGAAGAGCGTCGACAGCTCAAGTTGCAGTTGTGTCACCAGAACACAACCGAGATCCGCAACAAATATGGAAGTACAGCAAAACAAGTTAAAAAGATGGCAAGGAATGATCGCAGAAGATATACAGAAAGCATTCTCAAGACTGCAGAAACAGCAGCAGCTAATAGAAATATGCGCACACTACACAAATGCGTGAGAAAGGTCACCAACAAATATACAAACACTCCACCAATAAAGGATGAATCTAGTCAAACCCTCACAACACATGAACAACAGCTAAATAGATGGAAAGACTACTTCGAAGACAACTGTCACCAACATGAAGATAATTGGCAGTCTCCGGATGACAACTATAACGAAACTATCAGCACCCATCCACTAACGGAACGGGAAGTTAGAGATGCCATACAGAAACTCAAGAATAACAAATCTGCTGGTACAGATAATATATCAGCAGAATTACTCAAAGCAGATGTAAACACAACAGCAGAAGCTCTAAAACCACTATTAGCTGATGTATGGAACGAAGGTAAAATACCAACCAAATGGAAAGAAGGTTTAACCATAACAATACCAAAGAAAGGTGATCTAAGAGAATGCAAAAATTGGAGAGGTATATCTCTGCTCACCACAATAATGAAAATACTAGCGATGATCATTCTCGAAAGAATATCTCCACCAATTAACATGAAGCTAAGAAATGAACAAGCCGGCTTTAGACCAGGAAGAAGCTGTACCGATCATATCAACACAATCCGTATCATTATTGAGCAATCAAATGAATGGAATTCACCATTGTATCTCCTCTTCGTGGACCTCGAACGCGCCTTCGACTCAATCAACAGAAGCGCGATATGGAAGACACTTTGTGAAATGGGCATCCCGAAGAAAATAGTTGATCTAATCAAAGAAATGTATCGGGATGCTGCAAACAGAATACAATACAAAGGACAGCAATGAGCAAAGTGATGAATACTACAACCACGAAGGAGTGAGACAAGGCTGTTTACTATCCCCGCTACTATTCCTAATAGTACTAGATAGTATCATGAGAAAGCTCGATGATGCAAGTCCAAATAGAATCCAATGGAATACAACAAGACGGCTCAATGATCTAGACTACGCAGATGACATCTGTCTACTTACACACACACATACGGACATGCAGCAGAAAATACAGAAGCTATCAATCCTTGCACATGAAGTCGGTCTCAACATTAATATCAGAAAAACAAAGGCTATGAGATTGAACACCAAAACGATAACACCAATTACCATCAACAATACAGAAGTGGACGAAGTTGACAAATTTGTGTACTTTGGTTATACTGTAGCAAAAACAGGCGGGACTGAAGAAGATATCAGTCAGCGTATTAACAAAGCCAGAAATACGTTCAATATGCTTCACAAGATCTGGAATGCATCCGTTCTGTCAAGAAAGACAAAGCTACGAATGCTCAATGCATGTGTCAAGTCAGTACTGCTGTATGGGTGTGAAACGTGGAAACAAACAAGAAAGATCACAAATAAACTACAGGTGTTTGCGAACAAATGCCTGAGAAGACTGATCAAATGCTTCTGGCCAAACACCATCAGTAACCAGGAACTTCTACGGCAGACAGAGCAGTTAGACATTTAAACCGAGATAAAATAAAGAAAATGGAGATAGATAGGACATACACTGAGAAAATCAGTCAAAGATATAACAAGGATGTCACTAGAGTGGAATCCGCAAGGCAAAAGGAGAGTTGGAAGACCACCCATGACATGGGAGAAAACGGTGCTAGCTGAAGCAAAACAAATTGGCAAGACATGGGGTGAACTGAAAGCGATTGCCCCCAACAGAGTTAGACGGTCCAGTCTAGTATACGCCCTATGCTCCTAAATGGAGATAATGGAAAAAAAAATAGATAACGATATGAGCTATAACGGAATTTACCGGCACTCTCACGATCGCATTTCTTGACCTACAACGAAAATTTTTTCTGTATACGTTGCGGCAAAAAATCTTTTGGACAAGTTCGCGAACTGGTCTTATCCGGGTACAGGTTAAGTGGCTAGAGCCAAAAAAGTCGAAAAATCTAGGGCGTTATAACTTCCGTTTGAATCATAACATTTTAATAAAATTTATCAATATTGAATATTTGAACATATTTCTATCATTTGTTTCCAAATGACAACCTTGGCATTCCAGGTTCCTGGAAAATCAGCTGTTTTAAAAATTTAATAAACTTTGTTGTCCTTGATTTGGCTGAAAAGGGCCAATCTCACTTTTGAATATGTACGCATACGTTAACTAGAACATAAATCTTTTCAAAATTTAAAAAAAAAAATAGTTCAAGTCTAGACGTTGAGGCACCAGGGCTGTTAGAACGAAAACAAACGCAAACGGCCATGCCTTCCTCATTTTTGAGTTAATGTTATTTAAACTCATATTAACTTTTAGATAAACTTTTCAACTATAACCTCAGAGATTTTCAGCTTTCTAACCCAAGAGGTCTCAATGTAATTAATTAGCATTAAACCTAATGCATGCCATTCAATTACAACAACAATTTCCATAAAAATATGAAAATATCCCATAGAAAAAATATTAAAAAAATTTCTTTTGTTTTTTTTGTCAGTTTTTAGTTTTTTTCGCAAAAATTTAAAAAAATTAAAACAAAGCTGAGTCATTATTGCTTTAAATTAAGGAATATTTTCTTACATGCATATTGATTACACATTTACAAAAGTCTTCCTAAATTGTAGATATTTGAATTATTTGAGGTGTAAAAGTTGTTTGACAATTTTAGATTATAAATTATGTGTGGTGGTGTTGTAGGTGTGACGTTGTGAGAACGTTTATTTGCTTTTTGGTGGATTTAATATGTTATTAAAAGTAGTTTTAACCAAATTAAATAAAACTGTTCCGAAATCGCATTGATAGTAGTTTCGGTTAATGTATTTAGTTTGATTTGATAAATTTTTTGGATTATCCTGGACTTGGACTATTCTACTTAAATTTTTTTATATAAACTAATCTGACACATCCAATTCTATTTGTACACAAAGCTGTCTGGTCCCGAAATCTACCTATTTCTAGCGGATATACGTGCCGCTTGGATTTTATTTTTATATGTGATAGGATTTATTGTGCATTTATACATTCTTTAACAAAATTTATAAAAAAAAAACAAAAAAAAAATTGCGTCCAGCCAGATAAACCTTAGAATGTATGTTGATGTGTGACCTTGGTCTTAAAAGGTTTTTATGTGTTGTTGTGACACATGATGTAATTCTTACTACACAAAACATTTTATTAAAAGAAACATATAATTTGGTTTCTTGAAAAACCATAACTTGCATTAACTCGCAATGTATTTTGTTTCGAGCTCTTGTTGATGTGTTGACTGGATACTTGATTTCACCTCTATCTTATTTCGGATCTGATCTGGATTGTGTTTTTTAGATGACAAATTCTATTCCTTGCAAATGTTACACTAGATGGGTGTTGTATTTAACCTTAAAATGCTTTTACGTATTGTACAATGACGTGTTTTTGTGGTCTCAGATTTCTTTCAATACCATCTGAATTGAAGAGCTTAGAAGCAGTGAGACTAGTTATAGCTAAAAGTGAAAACATTGCTTATAGTTTCTTTACCTATTGGCGATATAACATCGAAAAAGATAATTCGTATTAATTATTAACGCCAACGAATTTAATAGTCAGTTAACTCCCTAACATAGACCTCGGCATAAAGTACAAAGAAACATTTTAAGAAATCGCATGCTGTCACAAAACGATTTCACGCAGTCTATTGAAGATGATGTCGGTAGAACAATCAAGTCTATAGAAAGACTTCCAAAAATCTTGAACCAAATGGTTTGTCAACCCAGAAGCACTCGGCACCAGTTCCGAAAAAGGTTCATCATATGGATGGTTCACCATTTCGACGGAAGGTGCAACTCTGTTGCTCTGGTTTTTAAATAAAGAAAAGAATTGCCGTAAAGTTTTTGATCCATTCAATTTATCACCCTTCTTTTTGATAAATCGTTCTTTAATTTGCCAAACTAATATAAACACAATTTTCTTTCTAGATTATACTTAACTCATCCTGCATTTGGACCAACCGTATGTTTAGCCAAAAAATGGCTCTATTCACACTACATCGATTCGTATTTATTCCCAGAAGAATGCATTGAACTTTTAGTTGCAAATTTATTTATAAAATCACAACCATTTAATCCGCCAAATCAACCTCAACTTGGTTTCATACGATTTTTATCGTTACTCTCTGACACAGATTGGCTAAATGAAATGGTCATCGTGAATTTTAATGATGAAATAAACGAAGATGTCATACAAGAGTTTGAAGAAAAATTTCAAAAATATCGTGATAAATTTCCATCCCTTTGTATAATAACATCATGTGATGCTGAAAAATATAGTATTTGGTCAAAAGATGCGCCGATTGAAAACGTTTTAGCGCGAGTTATATTATTAGCACGGTATAGTTTGAAAATTTTAGAAAGTAATTTATTTAAATTTAATAATAAAATAAAATCGATTTACGGTGATCAACTCTTGAGTGGTTACGATTATGTAATCTACTTAAATCAGACTGTAAATGATAAATTGCCGGTCGGTTTGGATTTGATTGAATGTTATTTAAAGGAGTTGAGGGTAAGTGAAAACAGAATAAATGTCTATTATCAATACTTTTACTAATTCTAGATCAATGACAATTTCAGGAGGCCTACAATGAGTTTGCATTATTTTTTTTCAATCCTGTTAAGAGCGATAAAATTTTAGTCCTACTTCGTCCAGAGATCAACCAAGAAAAGGAGTTTAAAGTAAGTCAAGTAAACGGTAGAATGTTAAATAAAAATACAAACAAATTAGAAACAAATTTAAACGGTTTAATCGATGACTTTAACGTAATTGGTAAGGGTATTGTTAGAAGAATTGATCAGATGAAAAATTAAAAAAATTTTCAACAAAATTAATTTTAAGTTTACGTTAAGTGTCAATAAATTTCTAAATAAAATAAAATACATATTTTGTTAAACTTTTACAAAATTACAGATCATAGATACGGAACTATTATAACACCCCTTTACCGTGATATTGTTACATAAAAATCAATACCACTGATAAGGGGGTGTATGTGGCTTAACTTAAAACTAAACATTTTTAGTTTCAAGTTTCACCACATCTAAAATATATAATTTTTGCATAAATTTAAATTTTTATTTTGGATTTTTTGAGATCAATTAAACTCAAGTAAGTAAAGAAGTAATTGGAATATTTTCAATTCAAAGGTATGGTTTGAAGTTTCTCAGAAAAAAACTACAATTCACATTTTACGTGTTTCGGATCGGATTCGAACCTACCCTCGTCAGTGCCCGGCTCGAATCTTTGGGCAGACACGCTATCGATTACGCCGTTGAGGCAATGACAATTTCAAAGTTGAAACTTCTTCATCACTTATTGTCAGCCATTGATTTCACATTGATTGGAAACAATCAATAATGACTTTACAATCGTGACTTAGGATGTTAATTAGAATAGAAATGTTCCCCATTCTATGAATTCACACAAAGTATTGTCTAGAAATTTAATGCAAAAAATCCCATATAACATAAATTTAAATGTTTTGTGTTTTTTGGATCAAGTATAACCTGTCAAAGAATAGGCGTTCTAGATCTAGAATGTTGTCGTATTGAGGTTGTGGTTATAAAATTTATAAAAATGATGTTTTTATTTACGATGCGTACGAAATTTCAAATTAATTTTTCTTTTGGGAGTATATTTGTTTTCTGAATCGTTAGCATAGCAACTCTAATCATATAAAGAAGAAAATATAAAAAAACTAAACTGCAAAATAATGCATATCCGTACCATTTTCATTCTTCATTTATTATCGTATTTGTAAGTATATCTCATTGATCTTCTTTAATAAAATATGGTAACACTTCTAGCGGAGCATTATAGTGTCGAATCCAAATTGGTCCTACGTGAACTTTGTCTGCATCATTACCATCTCGCCATTTTCCTTTAGGTAAGTAGACATCACGATCTACTTGTGATTCAATAACAACTGGTGCTACTATTAAAGATTCTCCAATCAAGAATTCTACAACAAAAAATTATTCATTTTGTGACACGATCGTTAGTTAAATTATTTACTTACGATCACCAACTCCAAGGGCTACTGTATCTTCGGGATCAATCCACCAAATTGGTGGATTAACAGGTTCACCAGTTTGAGCAACAAGCCTAAATCTTTGAATTATCAAATCAGAATATTGTTCATGTAATTGGGTGAATTTCAATGCAATTTTTATTGTTTGTAAATCAAAGTCCCAAGGGGTAACTGAAAACTGTAAAGCTGGCATTAAAGCGGTTACTTGGAGCCATCGAATGAAAAGCTCTTTTGTTATTTTATCGTCATTATAATTGTTTCCTCCAATCATATCAGGCAAAATAAATGGATAACCGGTCATTGCGAGTTGTAATAATGTCGGCACCATAGTTGGAAGCCCATTTTCAAAAGTCCATCGACTGTCTAAATCCAACATTCGAACGAAATACGGATAATGTTGTGTACCTTGACCAACACGTATTTCCATCATTGAAGGATTTTTTACCGTTGTTACTGTTTCCAAGAATGATGTTGTAATTTGACTTGGATAAAAATCGGTTGGACCTTCTAGTATGGGATCGGTTGGTGTCCAACTTGTTTCACCTGCATCGAATTTAAAACTATCAATTCCAGCTATTTCTTGCAAATATGCTAGTTTTGTTTTGAAATATTCACGCGTCGCTGGTTTTGTAAAATCAAGATAAGCTGCTTCATCTAAATCTGCGCTGTTCCACCATCTTGTGTCATACGAACCATTATGGTTTATCGTTAATAATCTAAAATTATAAAAAAGAAATTCGGTTGTGATTTATTTTTAAATACATTTATATTATGGACTTTATGGCAATGTGTTGGTCCCCTAGATTAGTGCAAAATTAGTTGTAAGACGAAGTTAACATAATGTCGAAACAACGGTCATGAGAAAATTAGAGGGAGATTCTGAATCATCAAGGTTGTGAAAGGCAATTAAAATGGTCTATCTCAAAAAGAAAATATTAATTAAGTCAGGTAAAATCTATAAAGTACTAATTAGAACGCCCAACCTGTCAGGTCGAAAAAAGGCTCAAGATAGAAACAATCGCCGAGCAATGTGAAGAAAATACCATTGGAATTGCTACCATTGGAAAATTTGAACAACAACACACCGAAAAAAATCAGAAATGGCAGCGACATTTGGATGTCTACTGGAACATGTGCACAAAATATTATATTGCAGAACGTGTCTTGTGAACTTGAATCAGCTGCTCAGCATACCCCAGCAAATGGTCCAGACTCAGAAGCTTATTAATTCGATTTTATATAAACTCAGACCATATTATATCGTGCAGTGAGTGAAAAACTTACCCACCCACCCAAGCAACGAATTTCACATTGAGCAGTAAACCGACTCAGCGTTTAAGAAAGTCAGAAGAGCATTAAGATTACCAAAATGAAATTAGATCAATAATCTTCAAATTTTGATAAAAACAAATTTTTACTTACCCATCTTCAATTGCTTTTGTATAAAACGGTTCGCAATTTTTGTTAATAAACGGATGTATCCATAAAGTTGTACGAAAGCCACGACCTCTTAGAGAAGTTGTTAAGGTTTTCATATCTGAAAGTTGCGGATGAAGTTCCATAGAACCATAACATGATTCCCATAAATCGTCAATATCTATTTGAGCATGATTGAATCCATGAGCTTCTATTTCATCAGCAAAATCTGTTATTATCGTCGAATTAATAGCCCGTCCATAACGAACCCATGTCGACCAAATTGGATATTTTGTCATTCGTTCATCAGGAATACCATCTGGTTTACCTAAAAATCGATTAACAGCTTGCATATGTGCCAATCGAGCATTTGATGCGATTCCAATAACATAATTAAAGATGAAATTTTTTTCATCATGTGTATAAAACGGAAGTTCTTTTTTAGCTTCATAACAAATGCGATCTTTCGATATGTCAGAGTTTTGATGAATAAATAATGGGACACGATCATTTATATAAATAAAAAGACCTTTGGAATTCAACCAATATCGTTCCGATATACCAGCACTATGTAATTCTTTACTTAAATAATCGTTGTTGGTAAACTTCATTTCATTTATTGGCCAGTATTGTTTTTTCTGCTCCGGACCTCCATACCAATGAGTGTCAGCCGTTGAAAGATAAAAACAATCCATTACCTTTTCATTTCGTTTAAGATCTCGATTAACATGAATCTGAACATAATCTGTGGTATCTATGTCCACCTTAATTTCAACTGTATGTGATATTCCTGTTAAGGTGATTGTTTTGTCCTTTTTTGTTTCTTTGTAGGATTTGCTTTTGAAATTAAATTCAGTTCCAAGTGCGACTTTTTGTATAACCTTACTACCTGTAATCATAAAATGAAATAAATATTAATAAAAGATATTGTTTGATTATATTTCAAAACAAAAGATTATATTCCAAATTTCGAATTCTTTTGGTCAGTTTTTGTTGATTCGTATATTTTTTTCTTAATTTTTGATCTAAGAGTGCGTCACATGCAGACAGTGCGTCACATGCAGAAGAAATGTGCCAGCTGGATTATTGGCAACACCATTTTAGTTGTTTTCCTACAAAAACGTTTCATTGCAATTATAAACAACCTAAAAATATTTTTTTTGATTTATTAATAATAAATTTACGCTTGCTCTTAAGTTTTTCGAAAATGTATGCAGTTACATAAATGCTTTGTAGCCGTCGATGTGTAATTTTGGGTTTTTAATCCTGTGCGTATTTGAATCTATTATGGTTAGGAGTTTGTTAATTCATTTATGTATTTACTGTACCAATAATGAATGTATGATCAGTTTGTCCTATATAAAATTTCGGACAAACATTATACATTCAAAAACATTAATATTATTCATACAACATTCAAAAGGCAGCAACTCACCCGCTTTGAAAATATTTACCGCTCAATCCTTAAGCACAAACTGGATTCATCACTAAACTGCAGGGACACAAGATGGCACCAAATTTAATAAAATTTCAATCGGATCAAAACCTCGGACGAAAATCTCAGCAAACCCTTCGAATCCAGAATATAGTCTTGAAATTATTCGTCTGAGTAATGGAAATCTGCTGACTTGGTAGTGTGGAAGAACTAGATAACTAGAATTCGCTGATCAATCTGATTAAATTTACTGAGTGAATTTATTCCAACTTCATCCTCATTCACCTAAACATCTATGGCAAAGGCATTGTATATAGTTTTGGGCGATAATAATTGTACCGTCATCAACAGACCCCCTAAGACAGAGTCAGGTTGAGCTGAAGTGCCTAGTGGAATCTCATCAGTTCGGCTAGCGAGGCAGCATGTGCTGAAGAATTGAGTTCGCTTGAGAATTCAGTAGGGCATGTTTTCCTCGAATAATGAGCCACATCCAAATCGATAGCCTCTCCCATATGAACGACATCCTACCGAATCAGATAGATATACGGACACTGCAGTAGTAGAGGGACAGACCAATGCGTTAAAAGGAAGCTAAAAAATACTCTAAATGAACCTTCGCCGCTCCAAAACTGCAAACGGTGTCACTATTAACCCAGCTCTCAAACACTGTTCAAGACTCCCAAACTCGTTTAGGCTGCTCTTCCTGTCGATGAAAAAAAGTCAGGCAAGTGCGAATTTAACTCGCTCGCCGAGGGTTCTGTGTATATAATATTTAAGAAAAAACTGGTTTCACTTTGGATTGAATCTGACCCAAAGCTGTTTCTGGTGGCTAAAGAAAGCTTCAATAACGCCAGCTTCTAAATTATGTATATTGGAAAATATATTATCAATTATTGTACCTTCAACTGTTGTTGGTTCATGAATAAATTTGTAAATTTTTTTGCAGAAAATAGTTTGAGAGCTAGTTTTCAGGATTTTTATTGAAATCAACATTAAAGTCACCTATGACAATAATTGGAGGCAAAAGTGTCGTCAAATTGTTGCCAACGAGTGTATGGTTAAGATAGTCAAGTGATTTGTCTATTGAATATTGGAGAGATTGGTATACCGACAGGATTTGAATTCCAGCTAGTCGAAAAATTAAATTCATCAATTCATTCATCAACCGGAGTTAGAAGAGGGAGGTTGTCTGCTAAGTGTTAAAAAAAAATAATCGAAAATAAAATAAGTTGTTTTTTGTTTTATTTTATTTTTGCATGTATGTCTTTATAAAGGCAAAGATAGTAAAGGTAAAATAAGATAAAATACACTGAGTGTGTGTTAGTGTTAGTGAATATAAAATTGAAGTGAAGATAGGAAGCGTACAATTATATAATTGGTGAGATTGTTCTTTATTAAAAAATTATTTGGTATTTTATATTTACTGTTACCAGGCGGTAGGCAGGTAAAATTTTACCTTTTATTGTTTTGATGTAATAAATTTACTATTTTAAAGCATAAATTTGTTTTGTATTGCCTGGTAACAAGAAATATAAAATTTCGTTTTAGTTATTAGTAAGAATTTCGAGTTTTGTTAGTGTCTTTTGTGTCCCCATTTTTTTCCCTCGTCGTGCAACTGTTGCATGAAACCTGCTATCGTGTTTTTGGGACAGAGATACCCAGTTTTTTTTGTACTGTGTAGTGTTGAAATTTAGGACTGGTCGAATTTCAGTATCTACACCTGCAATGTCAAAGAGTAAGTCTTTGTCTCAACAAAATGGCAGCAGAGTGAACCAACAGCTTAGCATTGACTTCACCAACGTAAGAGGTCTCAATTCGAATCTAAACGAGGTTCATCACTACATCGAAAAAATAAACCTGACATATTGTTTCTTACCGAAAGAATTGTCAGTGGCAAAGCATCGAATATCGGCTAATCAAGACAAGATTACTACGGACTACCCCAAAGCAAGACTGGCCATTCTTGAAGACTTTAATATTCATAATAAAGAATGGCTTAAGTATTCATCGCGCACTGACGACGTAGGAAGACAAGTAGAACTGATACTCGCAGATTATTATGGTTTGACGCAAATGATAGAGTGTCCCACCAGAATCCCAGATAATTCACATCATAACAATAATTTGCTGGATCTGTTTTTGACAAACGAACCAGATACCACGAAGACAAAAGTTGAACAACTCCTCGGAACATCGGACCATTTACTAATATCAGCAATAGTGCAATTTATATCACCGACACAAATTAAAGCAAATCCTCGTCGCGTTTGGAATTATAAACGCGCTGACTGGGACGGACTACACGAAGCTTTTATGATGAAACACCTTGGAAAACTATTTGTTGTGTTGATCAAGATCCTAGCACATCGACAGTAAGAATTTCTGAAATCATAAAAGACGGAATGCGGCGGTTTATTCCATGAAACCCATAACGCATATAAGAAAGCCAGAAATATTAGTAAATAAAAAATTGACTTGGACAAAGATGCGTTTATTCAGAAGAAAGCAAAGAAAATCGCCGAGCATCCATCTGGCTCACGTAGTTTCTTTCAGGCAGTTAAATCAGTCCAGAGCAATTTTGCTCGATCCTCTATTCCAACCTTAGTTCTGAATGATATTCCCGTGAGCGACTCGAAAGAGAAGGCGGATCTTTTGGATGGTATTTTCGCAGAAAACTCAAACATAGTTGAACCTCCCCATTCTCCTACACTCATTTCCCCAGTTGTAACGAAAATGAAACCAATTATTTGTCGTTGCAATATTGTACGGAAAATGCTTCTTTCTATCAGGACCAATTGCAGACCAATTGCAATTCTGTCGGTTTTGGCTAAAATATTTGAAATATATGTTAACTACAATCTAATAGATTATTTGGAAATGTCGCGAATTATTGATGATAAGGAGTATGGTTTTCGTAGAAGTCATGCAACAGGTGATCTGTTAGCCTACGTATCCCATCTCTGGAACAAATCGCTGGAAAACCATGGTAAAACATTCAGTATTTCACTTGATATTTCTAAAGCATTCGATAAAGTGTGGCATAGAAATCTCATAGCTAAATTAAAATCTTAGGCATAGACCATCTTACTGTCGCATGGATTCATAGTTTTCTTACAGGTCGCCAATTTCATGTTAACTTAGATGGTATCACATCCAATATTTTCACAACCAATGCTGGGGTTCCCCAAGGTTCTGCACTCTCACCAACCTTGTTTCTTCTATACATTAATGATTTACTTATTTCCACAGTGCATCCAATCCATAGTTTGGCTGATGACAGCACATTGCATGCATCACATGCATCTCCTAAATTTCGATCTCATACTGCAGTTACCACTGATAGACAGCTGCTAATTGGATATATCGACAAAGATCTGGATCGTATAATGGAATGGTGTGATCGTAATCTTCTTTCATTTAATCCAACCAAATCCGAACTATGCCGTCTTTCACGAATAGAGCGACATAAAAATTTCCCTATTAAGATAAACCATGAGGAATTGCGTGAGGTTAAATCAGTTAAACTTCTTGGAGTGGATATTCCAAATAACATGAAATGGAATAAACATGTGTTCAACCTCGCTAAATCTGTAATGCAAAAATTAGAATTCTTTAGTCGATGTAAAAAATATTTCGATCCCGATCAAACTTTGCTAATCTTCAACTTCAAGTCTTTTATTCGTCCATGTATACTATGGAATACTGCTGTCTTGTTTGGGGAGGTGCTTGTCAGTCAACAATAAAATGTCTAGACTCTGTACAGAGAAAAGAAATACGGTTGATTAGTAATACCGAACTAACGGACCAGCTTGATTCACTCCAGCACAGAAGAATTGTGGCTGAATTGTCAATCTACTATAAATATTGTTACGAAGCTAGGATTCGATCTCGTAATTGTATAAGGCTAGTAATCCATCTTTGTAATTAGGACTCGCCCTGCTTGTCCACACGTATTGAATTCGCAAAAGCAGAAACTTTTGTAGTTATTCTCGTTTTTTTTCTGTCAAACATAATTTCTTATATTCAATTGATAATCTTCTTTCTGTTTAAAACTTTGTCATAAAACAGTGTGCAATGTCTATGAATTGGAATATAATCGTTTGCTGTACTGCCATGAACTTTTAAGGTTGTTTCTAATTTCCTTGTTGTTGAATATAATTTTTTACCTTCATTTTGCAATCATTTTTTTTGAATTCTTGTCCAATAACACAAGTTAATTGTACCAATTTGTTTTTATGGCTACAATAATTAACGAAAAGGAAATATAATTTCCCATGAAACGACCATATCGATTCGATATTGGGGAATAAACAAAGAAAGCGGTGTTAACAGACTATAAATGGAACGCGATTGATAGCTTCGGTCTCTTGTGCATTTTGGAATTTCTCCCGTGAAGGTCAAAAGAAAGGTCCAATAAAATGATCAGTTAACCGTCGATATAGTGATTTTCGAGAATTACATGTTAAATTCGTGGAAGAACGAAGTGTTTCGATAGATTTATTGCCACCAAACAAAAAAGGATGTGATAATAAATCGTAATTTCATCTACACCACATCCGGGTTATTTTTTTCTGTGATAACACTAGGACGAAGTGAATCAGGAAGTTGCATGAGAATTACGGCAGCAGGATCCAGAGAATGTTCGATTGCTTTACTTGTTTGTTTTCTTTGAATCACGACATCGAGACCCATCAAGAATATGAGTACTTCTACGTCAACCGGATCGATTGGATAATAACATGGGGTGAGCAAAATTTTAATTTTATTCTATTTTTAGGTATGAACGAGTATGGATGCGTGTGGATATGAGTGTGAGCGTGTATGAGTGTTCATGTGATGCATGTTTGTGAGTCAATGTCAATATTCTACTTCATTTATATCACAATGTAGACGAAGGTCAAAGCGGTGTTATAACAATCGTTATTAGAATGTCAAGGTTGTATGATACATTTCGATGAAAGAAAAATAACTAAATTTTCTACTATGTACCCTTTAATTAAATTAATTTATTTATAGATTTTTTTTACATATTGAAAGAAAAATGTGTAAAAGTTTTGTATTATTGAATTTAACAGATTTATCTGACATAATTGGTTCACCTCTAAAAACAAACACAACGTATAAAGTATACATGTTGTGATGTATCCCAAAAATTTGTAATTTTGTAAACTTGTAATTTTTTTTCAAATAATACCGAACAAATATGGTCCTATCCATCAAATTGCAATATCAAAACATGAAAAATGTGTATCGTTTTCAACCATAAAAGGGGTTAGATGTGTAGTTACGATTGATGTGTTGAATTCATCAGGACCACAAATGATAACAACGCCAAAGGATGATACAACTGTAACTTGTTCTTATTGGAGGGATGACGAAAAAAATTTATCTTATGGTGATAAAAAGGGCAGTGTAACGGTGGTGGATTTATCATATTTATTAGATCGTACCATTTTACACACCGCGCTCGCCCTGGAATGAGATTAGGGGAAGTATATTTAGTTGGTAATACATTACAAACTCATCAATCAAAGAATATTCTATTAAATCTAAAACCAACCAAAGTAGTATTAAAGGGAATAAATTCACATAAGACCGAAACTTCATCATCTTCTACGACACTTAGTAAGACTATAGCCAATCCTTGTGGCGGTAGTGGCTGTAGTAGTAGTTGCAGGGATACGAATAATTTAAATCCCTTTAGAAAATCAGCAATACAATAACCGTATTAAAAAAAAAAATATTTATAAAACACAACAGCGGTTGGTTGATATAAATCTTAACTAAAACTCAACTAAAATCTTTTAGACTGAGAGCCCGCGACGGCCAGACCTTCGTTATTTTATAAAAGCTGAAAGTTTCTCTGCGCATACCCCCTACTCAGGTAGGAACGATAAGCGACATATGAAGTTTGGATCATAGTGGCTTTGGCAGGGAACAGGTTCCAAAGGGGCCTCCAAAGTTTCGTGAAAGTATAAAAGCTAATTTTTTTATATATTATTCGGGATAGTATTAGAAGTCACGTCACCCAATGCCAGACACTTACCATCGTGGAAACACCCTGCCAGACACCCTTAAGCTTTAAAGTTTAAGGGGGTCTGGCAGTGGGTTTCTACGATAGTAAGTGTCTGGCATTGGGTGACGTGACTTCTAATACTATCCCTAGTAATATTCAAAAAAATTAGCTTTTATACTTTCACGAAACTTTGGAGGCCCCTCAGGAACCTGCTCCCTGCCAAAGTCACTATGATCCAAACTTCATATGTCGTTAATTGTTCCTATCTGAGTAGGGGGTATGCGCAGAGAAACTTTCAGCTTTTATAAAATAACGAAGGTCTGGCCGTCGCGGGCTCTTAGTCTATTTTAAGTTAAACAATAGAATATTCATTAAATTTTTCTGAAATTACTTCGGTCTGAAAGACCTAAGTATTACATTCATGAGCTCAAAGTGAAATTCTTACCCCCACTTTTTTTGGCATTTCTCGACGTTTTAGGACCTACTGATTCTAAAAAAGCAAAAAAAAAATGTGTGTCTGTCTGTCGGCCGTCCGTCCGGCCGTCCGTTACAACCGACGAAATCTAGAAAACCGCTGGACGGATTTCAAAATTTTTTTTTTCTAAAATAAGGTTTACTCAATGGGAAGAGCCGAAAGGACGATGTGTTTGATAACTGTACCGGAAGTGTGTCAAAAAAATCGTCAAGTGTGTCAAAACAAGGAAATTTGCATATTTTTTGGTTAATTAAGTGATTACGGTCATTTTAAGTGATTACGAGTAGAAACATTGAATTTGGAGAAATCTTGATGGTCGGGATTGGTATGTGAGACCAAAATCTAGATTATTGCATTATAAGTTTGTCACAAAAATGTTGTCAAGTGTGTCAAAAGAAAGATTTTTATTTATTTTTTTACACAATTTTTTGGAAAAAAATAAAATCAATATTTTGTTTGAAATGAAGTTTTATTATTATTATTGAGAATTATGGCATTATACGTTTGTCAAAAAAATGTTGTCAAGTGTGTCAAAAGAAAGATTTTTATTTATTTTTGTACCTAATTTTTTGAAAAAAAAATATAATTTATTGTTTGTTTGAAATGAAGTTTTATTATTATTATAGAGAATTACGGCATTATAAGTTTGTCAAAAAATAATGTCAAGTGTGTCAAAAAATGATTTCATTTGTTTTTAGCTAATTTTTTGGAAAAAAACAATGTAGCTGTTTTTATGACGTAAATGTAATTTAAAATAAAATTGGACATGGAAATTTTTGAATTTGTTATAGTTTTTGAAATATTTTTGGAATTTTGAAAAAGTTTGTATTTTTGATTTTGTAATAATTTTTGCAATATTTTTGAAAAAGTTTGAATTTTTAAGAATTTTTGAAATATTGGAATTTAGAAAAAAAAATAGAGAAAAAAATATTTAATATTTGATTTTATTCTAATTTTTGAAATATTTTTGGAATTTTGAAAAAGTTTGATTTTATTTAATTTTTACAATATTTTTGGAATTTTGATTATAATTTTCCGGCAACGTATTGATGTTTCGTGTTAGTTTTGTAATAAATTTTTAAACAGAGATAAAAAATACTTGTACTTTAACAAAGAGTTATGTTTGATATACATCGCTGCCCAAAACTAAAAACCATGTCCTCATAAAAGTTTTTGCCGAAAACTATATCAAAATCCTTAACCCAGACCGAAGTCTTGATATCTCAGAGCTGTGAGATTTCAGCCCCTCCATATTTTACAATTTAAATTACTTCAGCAAGTTTCTTTAAAAAAAAAAAATATATTTTCTATAAAATAGTTTCATCTTTTATCATTTACATACAAATTTTTGAATAAAATTTTATATTGCAATTTTTTCGTAATAGAACTACAAAAAAAACGATTAATTTAATAACAATTAAACTATTTTTCAAATTTTTGAATTATATTTAAAATTTCATACACATGCAATCGATGTAAATTATTCCACCATAATTTCAAACGATATTTCAATATTAAATTAATTATAATTATAATTAATTATACGGACGCCTTCGTTCTAGCTTTTACGGATAAATTTATAATAGGTTTCAATGCAGCTACCTCATCATTTCGTATCGTCCCATAAGTCTATGTAATGATCAATTTAGTGATATTAAAACTGTATTTATTGTAATTAATAACATTTTAAGTATATTGGAAGAAAAAATCCTAAGTTATAATAAATTAAACGGGTTCGGTGGAATGACTTATTACACCTTTATTTTTTTTTATATAATAAAACTTATAATAAATCATATAATTCAACAAAAAATAACGTAGACAATTTTTTTGGTGAAATTAAAGTACTAAAACCATATTAAAGAAATTTTAACCAAATTAAATTAAAACGGAGATAATGATCTTAATTTATTGTTAACTCAAATTTTGAGTGATGTTGGATTGCTTCAAGGGTGTATGATTCTGGGCATGGATGTAGATATGGGTGATAGTGTGCATGTGGGTGAGAGTGCGTGTGTGTGGGTGTATGTGTGTATGTGTGTGGGTGTGTGAGTGGATGAAGTGCTTTAGTGTGTGAATGAAATGAACTTATGGGTTGGACGTGCTGATCGCGGTTCTTTCATATCAGGGGGTCGCCAGAGTCTCATTCTTTCACTTGCTTTTTTCCATTTCCGGATGTATCATGTCTTTCGCGTACAATAACAGTTATTTTTGGTGGAGTAGCAGGGTTTCTAACTCAATCCCAAGGCTGAAAGCTAGTTGAAAAGGCTTTATAAACCTCATCTAGGTACGTAACGAAGAAAGCGCTTCATTACAATATAACTTTAGCGAATTCTCCTCTAAGGAAGTTCGAAATATCCTTCCATCGTGTGCGCAGTATAATCGACAAACCAGAGCTGCCGAGTTATCCCATCCATTTGTTGTACCTCGTTGTAGAACTGTGTCCTTCCAGAACGATTATTTTAATAGAGTGGCCAAATTGTGGAACTCAATGCCTCAATGTCCTCTGTATTTCTCGATGAATTTTCCCCTCAGGCATTTAAAGAAAATATCCATCGTCATTTAAAACAATTTGAATTAGTATAGTTATCCCCATATCCTCATTCCTTCCATTTTCCTCATCTCCTTCCTTTATAGTTGACATGGTATCTTCGGATATTCAAAGAGTCTGAATAATGAATATTTCATATTTAGTGTGCTAAACATGTCCAACTAATTAATAAAAAAAAAATTCACAATGACTGCCAGCAGGGCTAAAATCGAAGGCATGGTGGCTACTATTTTTCTGCACCCAGTGGTACTGTATCAGACCTAACGAAAAGAACAGATCCGCAACCTCGATTTGCTTGATTGAGTTATGTTCCATCTATTCTTTCCATATTTGTGAATCCTGCCTAGCTCATATCGTCTTGCACACATGTCCATGTCTTCACAAAAAGTACTACATGACAGCTTTTTATGGTAGTCTTCCTTAACATCCAATGCATGCTTGTGAAAAGGCTGAAATTATATGCCTCACTTATCTAGAATATTGCTGAGGTCTACTGGTGGCCCATTCTCTTCGTTTTGAATTGTGGCAGATACAGTTTAGAAATAATTTTTTAGTTGATTTTCCCTGTTGAAGTTTTCATTCTTCTCGAATCTTCTCAGCTACTATTATTTCATCATTGTTCTAATTATTTTCGTAACCTCTTTCTGCGCAAAATAGAAGACATTCTATTTCAGTGATGGTCTTGGTTTCGGTAAGTATCCATGCATTTTGAAGAAGGATATGGACTTAAATTTGCCACCGAAACGTATCAGATTCTTGATTGACGGGTATGCATATAAGTACGGTTTCTTAATGCATTGACCTACTTCCTTCGATAAGGATAACCGCTGTAGATCTTAGAATAACTACCAAACAATAGTTTTTCCAAAGCAAGTAGGTTTGCACAGAGCAATGTCGTCCAATTTAAACCTTTAACGTTGATGGTGCGCACGTTCCGAAGTGAAAGTTCATTTTATTACGAATGCCGGATAATTTATTTTTGTGGTCATATAATGTCCATAAGGGTGACTTCACAACCGACATACTATTTGATTTATTTTAATATTTTGAAAACTTTAGACCGCAAATAATTGTTTAAGAAGTTTCATGTCAATAATTAGTCAAGATCGTTTTAAAAGAGGATTACTTTGAAAGTTCTCACCGCAGAGGTCTCTATTTTCAATCATTGAAATAATGTAATGTAAACCATCTACATACATAACTAGAGCAGTAATAAAACAAAAAGTAAACCACAAGTAAAATGCAACAAATGCTTTGATTAATGTATTAACGTTCATTCACAACTTGTATGAATTACATTATCTTATCAATCGTTAGTATGTATGTAATTCTTCTATCAAAAGGTTTTCAAAAAAATTTAATCTAAACATAATGAACTTGTGATACATCTTTAAATGATATATATATTTACTATATTGGTAAATATTGAACTAAGGTAGCTATTGAATATGCTATCAATTAGTATTATAATGGTTTATTATCAAATGATCAAGATTAGCTAAAATAACGACAAACTTGAGTACATACGTATTATGCAATTTCCTATTATATATAGCCACGATTTAATATAAATTCCCCGCTTGAGGTTGTTTTGATTTTATTTTGATTGACTTTTTGAACACATAATTTAATTGCACAAAATTGCAGCAATAAAACGAATTACGATACGATATTAATCGAAAAATTTAATTAAAGTTTCATATGAATGATCACGATGCTTACTTACAATTTTCATATAAAATCTGTGATGAAATTAAATAAAGGTTTTATTGGACACATTTAAATCGTTATTGTTAAATAATTAATTATAATAATTTAAAACTATAATTACTTCTTGAGATCGTATAAAAAAGTGTATTATCCTCTTTCACAACAGAAAATTTAAGGTTTGAATTTAAATTCCAATCGGCATAAGTTGATTGTTTCGATTCACCGCTATCAATAAATATAAATGCTAATAATCCTCCTATTACTAATAACATAAACAAGAAGAATGGAATCACAAAAAATTTATTTAGTAAATTAAACTTCATTTTATATCGACTTATTAACTATTACTGAATTAAAAATTCAAATTGTTAATCGCTCGAGCTTATTAACATGAATTAGATGAACTGTTATCGGTGTTGTGATAAAAACAAATAGTATAAGATAACAGTTGAAATTTTCAAGTAATTATAAGTCACTGGTTTTAGATACCACAAATTTCTTTTTATACGACTTCTTGAAAAGCGATTGCTTTCAACTTTTATAACAAGTTGTAACGCATGGTGAGATCGGTTTTTGTTTATTTCTGATGTAAGAGTGGGTTATCTAACATACCTCTGCCAATAGCAGTGAAATATCACAAACCAAAGTGATACTGTAGGGGTTCTCCTGGGTAAACTATATCAAGCCCAGGATAGCACCATCAATCTTACTAATGGAGTAGCCTGTTATTGCTTGTTAGAAGAAATAAGCCTTCATATTATAACTCTATATCTGGAGTTTAATTATAAGAAAAAACAATTCGTCAGATGAGTGAGCACTGCCGTGCCGGATGGAAGGGGGTGGTTATCCTTGATCGAAGGTCTGCAAGGTCGAAGAAGTGAGGCAAATAAAATTAATATAAAAACTAGGAATTATAGAACCCTATTTATAATGTTGACTACGGAAATTGAAAATTTTAGAAGTGGTAAAAAATGAACAAAAAAGTTGCCCATGTTCGTTAAAAGTATTACAAAAAATAATTAAGAATTAATTCTTTTTTAATTTTTGACATAAAAAACAAGGATAGGTAAAAAATTAAGAAATGCATAAAAAGCTTAACTTTGTAACGGCGGACATTTCAATTTTTACTCTAAAAATGATGATTTTCGAATTCAATTATAATTTCATTATTTTTCTTAAAAGTCGCTACATTTTTGTACGCTACTGTTGAGGTTTAGTTACGTCATTTAGTTTCGATTACAATAAACATGTTTTATTGATTGTTTTTTTTTTGATTTGTTTATGGAAAGGGAAACAGAAAATCTGAAAATATGATATAAAAATACGAATTTCAAAAACAAAATCGTTCAGTACAATTTGGAAATTAAAAGAAATAATATGTTGATTGTTATTTGTATAAAATTTCCAATAAAATTTAATTTAATTTTCTATGGTTTAAGTTTTTTAAGATAGTATAATTCTGAAATTCAGTTTGTTGTTTTAAATTCAGTTCCGGCGTAATATTTCAGGTTTCAGTTTTAAAATATAGTTTTGAGCTATCCGGTGCAAATTAATTTCTAAAAGTTCAAATTTCGTTACAACTTTAAACACTCACAACTTTTCCCGGGGACGAGACCGCCACAATTTTGCACTTGATCTACAATACTGACTATCAAGGTCACAGAAAGTACGATCGATACCCATGGTTGAAAATACTCTATGTGGATTTTCGACACTATGATAACAGTTTCTACTGACGCACAACATATCTCCACCAAGCTACAGACTCGCAACGTGTTAGAATCTCGTACAGGCACTCAGCCAGTGATAAAGAAAAAGAGATAATCACCATCAACTATTAGTCGTCCTATTATAAATTGCACCACCCATCTGGTCACCACTGCTGAATAAAGCTTCACCGAAAAAGTTAAAAACAACACAAAATAGTGCACTTTAGCAAGATCTCCTTGTAGAGACAAAAATCCTGGGAGCGAAACCACACAACAATGTACTTGCCCGCGATTTAATCAGAAGAACGATCACAATTTCGAAGAACTGGTTCACATACAGTACGGTTACAGTTACAGAACTGGTTCACAGTTACAGTCCGGACATCGATAGTCTGATATCACCAGAAGGTATAAAGCAAGAAACGTACAAACGAACCCTGAATGGGGACAGAAGAGTCATAGCCGATGTAAAAAAAAAGTGCTTAATGGGCAACCACCAGTGGACCCATCCGAAAACTTTAACAAATAACGACACTATCCTAATTCCTAACTCTAGGTAGAGAAAGTGCCGCTTGCAAAATAATTATTTAAAAATAGTAAAATAGACAGCAGTCTTCTTGATGTCTGTTTTTATTTAGCTGTAATTTAGAACCACACGACATCGGAGATTTCCAAAAAAAAATTGCCAGCCTATAAGCTTTAAAACTAAGCATAAAAGTGAAAGAGATGTTTAAAGGCTTGCCATGGTTTAAAAACATCGGCGGACGCACGTTACAACAACAACACGTTGCCAGACATCGACATTATTTTATAATAACAAAAGCATATTTCTTATTGTATTTTTCTAAATATTCATAAAATCAACCTTCAAAAAATTAAAATGTTAAGTTCAGAAAAAAACTAACTCCTAGCATTCCTAGCTAACCTAAAATTTTCAAATTTTTAATTAAATATCCATTAATATCCTAATTAAATAAAATGCAATGGAATGCAAATGTGATGAGACTAAAATGTCTCATACACTATTAATTTTAATAAATAAAAGAAAGTAATTTTTATTAACACTGATTTGATTTATTAGGCAAGCACTTTTGTATATGTAAATATTTTACATTAAAACCAATTGTTTAAAAATGATTAATTCGATTTAATGTTATTTATTCGATCCGATCGAATGCTCGACGAGATTAAGATTAATTTTATTATTTTAATACTAATTATACAAGATGTATTTTTGGTTGCAAAATTAATTTGACTTCCGTTAGTGCATTTATTACATTTGATTTCGCCGAGTGTTGTTGTTGTGATTTTGTTTTTATTTGCCAAGTGTTGCCACCACAAATGCATGAAAACCCTATGTAATTTTGTTTCTTATTTTCTATTTCTTATTTTTAGTGATCCCAGCAGCCAAACTTTGTAACTTTGAAGCGGTGAAGTGTTAAAAAGTTTTCGTTTTTATTTTTCATTAAAAAACTTATCACCGCTTCACAGTTACAAAATTTGGCTCCTGGTTATTCGTTAAACTTGTATTTGCGCAGTACCAAATTCTGCTTCCAGTACTACTCGGGTCTCGCTAAGAAAATAAGGTAATAAAAACAAGAGGGCTTTAAAAATTTGACGGAATGGCAGGTATGCGGTACTTCGAATCCCATTACCTACATTTAAAAAGTTAAAATAAAATAAATAAAGCAGTCAAATATATTCTTCATTTAATGAGCTTTTTAAATATATTTTTGGGTTTTAAAAATATTTTTTTTAAATTTTAATTTCATAAAGTTAGACCATTTAAATTTTTTTCCAAAAATAGCTAATAATAAATAAGATAATCCTTGCCAATTTTCATAATGTGCGTAGAAGTCATTTAGCAGGTACACAAGTTAAAGCTTTAAATCGTATCGTCTGGCGAGGATAGTTTCTAAACGACTTCTACGCCCATTATGAAACATGGAAAGGATTAGCTGGTCTAACTTTGTGAAATTCAAATTTTAACATTTATAATTATATTTTTTTTTTTTCCAAAAAAAAAAAGAAGTATTTTTAACATCCAAAAACGAGTGTGACGAAGGATATTTAAGGGCACGCCATTTTGTGTCAAAAATTTAAAAATTTTAATTTGAATTAAAAATATATTGTTAACTGAGTGAATTCAAAATATATCGGGTGTTCCATTAGGGATTTTTTTTTTGAAAGCTGTCAGTTCAGCCATATTGACCTCCATTTTTTTTTTCTAATTTGACATTTGGAAAGAGGAAGGTTTGCCATTTGTTAAAATGTCATCGCATAGTATAGAACAACGTGTTAAATTCGTTCAGCTTTATTATGAAAATGGGCGTTCTGTAAAAAATGTTATTCGTCAATTACGTGGTTATGTAAACAAGCAAAATTGTCAAGAGACATCCTTCAGCAAGGTTTGTATTCAAATAAATTTACAGTTTGGTGCGGTTTATGGAGCGGTGGAGTCATTGGACCTTACTTTTTTCATGATGATGAAGGCAACACAGTTACCGTGAATGGAGAACGATACAGAAGCATGGTTCGTGATTTTTTGTGGCGGGAATTGGTGAATATTGATCTGCACGACATGTGGTTTCAACAGGATGGAGCCACTTGTCATACAGCAGCTCTAACAAGGGATTTATTGAGGCAAAACTTTCCTGGACGAGTTATCTCAAGAAATGGTCATGTTGAATGGCCACCAAGATCTTGTGATCTGACGCCTTTAGACTTCTTTCTTTGGAGCTTTGTTAAATCACAAGTCTACCGCAATAACCCACAGACGATTGATGAATTAAAAGCGGACATTATTCGTGTTATTGGCGAGATTCAGCCCGATTTGTGTGAAAAAGTCATCGAAAATTTTGACAAGAAAGTCACCATCTGTAGAGCATCAAGAGGTGGTCACTTACATGATATTTTTTTTTAAACATAAATGGCAAACCTTCAACTTTCATATAATACTTTCAATGTAAACATTGTGTTTTTCTTTTAATTAAAAAAAAAATCCTTAATGGAACACCCTTTATATAACTGAACAAAGAATTCTAGCTGAAAAAAAAGAAAATAAATTGGGAAATAACATTTAGTAGGAAGAAAATCTGTGTTTTATGCGCTAAATTATCATTTATTGCCTGACAACATCGTTGTGAATCTTCCAAATAAAAATCACCTGAAAGTTACAGAGGTTATCTCAAGGATTAGAACAAACCACAGGATTCAAATAGATAGCCTCATATTAAATTATATTTGTCTTCACTTTAAATTTGTGTTGTTGAGAGCGAGCTTACTTTAAGTATTGTGTGAATTTTATATCGGCCTCGGGATAAAGCTATGGCCATCCCACAACCATGATGTAGATTACTCTGGGCAAATTTGAGAGGGAAATTGTTCAACGGAAATAATGGTCAGTAGGGTAGGGATGGCCATTGTATAATCCTTTTCTTTACTAGTAACTCCATTTACAGATGATGGCTCATCAGATGTTATTGGGAGATCCTAGGACAGTCGCTTTGTATATTAAAATACTTTAAATTCAAACACTACATATGTATTTATTTCACTTCACCTGTTTACATTAAATGTTCGACTTCACTATTTTACATTTCTTATTCGATTGTGTGTTCTTATTATATTTGTCTTATTATTTCGCTTCGCATAACTAAAACTTGCTGATCGCGCAGCTTGGGTATTATATTACATTATAGCAATTTGTTTTTTTTTGTACAGTTCCACCCGTTTGGTCACTAAACCGTGTAAGTTTTTTTTCGTTTACCTTTATTAACCGCTCGTAAGATTATCGGGCTGCTGAACAAATTAACGACTGAGCCAAGTCGAAAGTGGTGTTGGGACAAAGAGCCTGGTAGACAAATCTTTAATGTTAGCTTTTGGGAATAGAGATTGCGAGCGTGCAAGGGGACTAGGTTGCATTGCTAAACGTTACATGACCTTGACGACCACGGCTTTTTTGGCACATACGCACTCTTTTGTCAAAATTTTTCCATGACTATTCTGCATAAATATGGCTAAACTTCGTTGATGCTTTGAAAAAATACTATTCACCGAAATGTTAAAATTTTCAAATACTCTAAAACAACCACCCACTGGTGTCGACCAGCTATAACATCTATGTTTTTTTGTTTGGTATAATCCAGCCACGCATTTGTTCAGACAATAACACGAATAATGGAGTACAATTAAGATAAGCAGGGACAAAAATTATTCGATTATTTCCCAAGGGAAACCATCTAGTATTATCGCAAGATAGTTTCAACAACGTACGTTGTTGGCTCAGATCGCTTTGATTCTTACTGTTTGTTCCATCGACTAACTCAACAATTCCGAACAGCTCGAACCCGTCTGGTTTGTTGGATTCGGATTTGAAATTTTCCTATCCACAATCGGCCCTTTAGGACAAGTTTGACTCGAGGTCCTTAGTAGATCTCCCATTAAGAGACAAGGCAATTAACTTTCCCTAATTTAGTGCTTCTCTAAACCGCAGGTGTTATTACACTTTTTCCACCCGTAACAGTGTCGCTGAGGTTTGCGTCTTCGAAAAAATAATTATGTACCTTTGTTGCTGACTGCTTTAGATGGTTTGCAATGAACTTTTTGCAATGAAGTGCTTCCAGGTTTTCATCGAAGGTTTCAACTCCATTCAAAGAATCGCTGTACGTTTTATTTTTGTATGTTGTTTTCATAATTACGATCGAACAATCGGTTTAGTAAGGCAGCCTTACTTGATCAAGCAATACTGCAGGAGAAAACAAACGCCGAGGAAGGTCAATAAATACCACAAATACCTAGGTTCTGACTTCTATAGTGATTTGATCCAGTTCTTCAGTTATAGCAATCTTTAGCAATGAGAAATTAAAAAGTTTTCGTTGATTGAGTAACATAAACAAGAAAGACTTTACGGAGAATTCTTAAATCATTGGATAATACTAACCTAGTCATTCTCTCCCAAACCACAAAACTGCTATCAGTAACTTATAAACGCTTATAATTTAGTAGTCAAAACACGTATAACAAAATAGCAGCCTATAAGCCTCAATATTTAATCAAACATTGCTCTTTATTGAAAACCATTCTTTTTTAATTTATTTAATTAGTACAATAAATTTTAAAACATAAAAAAAATTGTTTTAATATAGTTTTGAATGCCTAATCCATTCTTGTTTGAGAACTTTCTTGGTAATCCTGTGTTTTTGTATAACATAAACGGTAGCACCCCAACCTGATATAGCATCTCGATCGAAAGCGTTTACAATTGCTTGAGATATAATTTCAGAAAGATTTTCAGGTTCCAAGTCTGGCCTCCAAAGACTTTCACACATACCATATAGTTGTTCAGCACAGGTTCCAGCAACAACAAAATCATCGGGACTATTTGAACATCCAATTAAATCCATATTACAAATAAATGGTTCGTATGTTTTTGGATCTAATCCAGCAATAACAGGCTCGATAAAATATGGTCCAAAACGTTTTTCATACAATAAATTGGAGACCATGGATGAAAAAACTTTAGGTGTCACTGGACGATTTTCTCGAACTTCATATAAATTTTTTCTAAACATTAATCTATCTTTCACTGTTAATATATCAGTTTGAAGACCAACTAGTCCAACATACATCAAAGGGCTGAATTTGAAGACTTTTTCAAATGTGGTATCTATTGTTTGAGCTTGTACTCCAAAACGATGATCGCTTGCAATTGCTACACATTCTTTACCTTTCATTGCCACTACACACCCACCATTATATGCCATAATACTCATCTTGAATTAGTTATTTTAAATTATTTTCTTTTAATCAGTGATTCAACTCTAATTTCGAGCCGCACAAGAGAATGACAACAAAATTATTAACAAAATGATAGGCAGTTTCTTGATTTTTATTTATATTCGACCCAACTTCACTCGAATTAATTTTTGGCTACCACTAGTATCTTTTGACATTAAAGTTGAAATTTGAAAAAAGAAATAAATAATAAAATGTGTGGACGAACTTGCTTGTAAGATTTATTTATCTTTATTTTTGTTATTATGAATAATAAAAATTATATCATTTTAGAACTTTAGCACCTGAAGAAATACAATGTGCATGTACATATTCAACTACAAATCCAGATAAACCTGAAATTACACCAGAATGGCGGTCGGAATATAATTTAGGAAAAAAATATGAACCTTCGTATAATTTAGCGCCAACTGATGTTGCTCCTGTCCTAGTATCTGCGGCTCACTTTAATGATGAAGACTGCGATGTCAACGAAAGACTCATTGTTCCAATGATGTGGGGAATAATTCCATATTGGCATAAGGTAATTTTATATCTGTTATTCCTAAATTTTCAGTAAATCCAACAATTATTTCATACAAATAGTTTATTTTACAAAATGAGATTATGTGACAATGTTCTTAAGTACATTTGCTAATTGTGTTAAACAATTCCTATCAATTTTTTTCATGCCGAACGATATCACAATATCCAAATCAGTTTCGAAAGACCACTGTTTACCAACAAATATTTCATCCCAGCCGATATTTCATCATTATCACGTCCAAAATAATGTTCTATTTGAATATTTGAATCATTGTTGACTTGCATATTTAGAGAACGCGCCTTTTTGGTTACAAAAATATTCGGTATTTTTTCATATTGTGTGATCAACAAAAATAATTTATTTGTGAATCTATGTATAACAATATCTGTGTGAACACCATCAATTATCACACCAAAAACACGATCAAATCCCGTACTAGCAAGAGCCATTCTTAAATAAATGCTAATTTTTAATTCACTTTAAAAATTGTTTGATAATTCTTGCGTTCTAGTAACAACCTAGTTGTTTCTAGTTATATTGATATATTTTTTATTTTTCACAGGG
>CAVNZG010001118.1:0-2500 GCA_963693315.1 Diogma glabrata
TTTACTTTCTAAGACAATCGCGAGTTAGACTCGTGATAACAAAATAAATTAAATTCATGGAATCACTTGACTTCATTTCAAAATTGTGATCGAACAGGAGAACCGATTTTAATGAATTTTTTTTTGTTTAAAAGGTACATAGTGACGCCTTATGAAAATATTACTTTAACAAAAAATATTCATATTTTTCGATGATTTTTAAAAATTTTATTTGTTCAAACATGGTGATTTCAAAAAGTATCGTTTTCTTCTCTTTCATAAATATATATATATATATATATATATATATATATATATATATATATGTATATATATATATATATATATATATATATATATATATATATATATATATATATATATATATATATATATATATATATATATATATATATATATATATATATATATATATATATATATTGAAAGAGATAATTAATTTCCTTAACCTCACTATTTGTGATTTTCGAAAGTTAGTAGGTATATTCCATACTATCCTAAGTCACGTGTGCAGGTGCACGTTCTTTCGAAAATCACAAATAGTGAGGTTAAGGAAATTAATTATCTCTTTCAATAAAAATTCCTACCTTGTCAGGTTTAAGACGTATAAAATCTATATAATATATATATATATATATATATATATATATATATATATATATATATATATATATATAAAATGGCGGAATCAATATGGCAGCTACAGGCTTACGGCCTCACTCTGAAAGTATAGAAATTTGGCTACCAACACAAATTTAAAATATCAACAGATGTGTTGTTTTACTTAGAATGTTGATAATTATAAGTAGTTTCAACTTCCGAGTGGTGTAATTTTTTTATTCAAAATGGCGGCTCGTAAATATAAAAATATAAAATTAAAAAAAACAAATAACAAATCTTCCGTTTTTATATTTTCTTCCATAATTTAGAATATTCATCAACTTTTTACAAAAAACCTGGAAAATTGCACTTTGGAGATGTTTTTTGGAAATTATAGAAGTTTTGTCCATAATTTCCATAACAATCTTTCGGTATATATTAGCCGATTTTTTTTAAAAATAATTTTATACAAAAAACTTTAAAATAAATAAATAAATAAACAAATAAATAAATAAATAAATGAAAAATAAATAAATAAATTAATAAATAAATAAATAAAAATAAATAAAAAAATTAAAATATATAAATAAATAAATAAATATAAATAAATGAAAAAAAATAAATAAAAATTATTAAAATAAATAAAAATAAATAAAAATAAATAAAAACATATAAAAATAAATAAATAAATAAATAAAAAAAACATAAAAAATAAACAAATAAATAAATAAATAAATAAATTAATAAATAATTAAATAAATGAATAAATAAATAAATAAATAAATAAATAAGTAAATAAATGAATTAATAAATAAATAAATAAACAAATAAATAAATAAAAAAATTAATAAATTAATAAATAAATAAATAAATAAAAATAAAAATAAATAAATAAAACTAAATAAAAATAAAAAAAAGTAAAAATAAATAACATAAATGAAAAAAATAAAAATACATATATAAATAAATAAATAAAAATAAATAAATGAATAAAAATAAATAAAAATAAATAAAAACTATTAAAATAAATAAAAATAAATAAAAATAAATAAAAATTATTAAAATAAATAAAACAAAATATAAATAAATAAAAATACATAAAAAATAAATTAAAATAAATAAAAATAAATAAAAATAAATAAAAATAAATAAATAAATAAAAATAAATAAGAATATATAAAAATAAATAAATAAATAAAAAAATAAAAAATAAAAAGATAAATTAATAAAAAAGTAAATAAATTAATAACTTAAAAAAACTAAACTAAACTAAACTAAACTTTACTACTAAAAATTAGTAGTAAATTAATTAACTAATTGATTGATTGATTGATTGATTGATTGGACTGTAGGACCAAGCACTAGGCGAGACTCCCGGATTACGGCCGGGCCACTTCCTACAGTCGTTTTACATATAACAATAGGTAAGGATAGGTAGGTAATTGTAAGTTAGGAGTGAACGACCCGGTTACAGACACCTGGCAAATCGTATCTAGCTACTACTGTTAGGAGACAATCACAAGGACAATCACTTATACATATAATCTGCAATCGCCAATCAGCAATCCCGTATCTAAAATTTCTCGCCTGCAATCTCCAGTCGGAAACCTGTTATTCATGTAATTTATTAGTATAATAGGATGATGACTAAATTGTAGTCCTCTGCACTCTCCAATCTGAATTCATGTTATTATATTTATGGTTAAAATTATTTATGGTTATTTATGGTTAAAAACATTTATATTATGTACATATATATAAAAACAAAAAACCCCTTTGAAAATTGAGTGAATTTCATATAAAAAAGTATTGGGATTGAATTGGATAAAAAAAGTATTGGGATTGAATTGGATAAAAATATTATCTTTCACTTGATGTTTTTATTTGAAATGTATTTATT
>CAVNZG010001118.1:5000-46238 GCA_963693315.1 Diogma glabrata
GCATTATTTTTTTTTTTTTAAAATCAAAAGAACACGTGCCGCAAAATCGTTGAAGTTGATTTTTTGAAAAATTCGTAGATTTTTTCAAATATCTCATAAAATATGCAGATGTCAAGAAAAATCACATAACCATTTTTGTAGGAAATTTAATTTTCTACAAAAAAGGTCCATCTCATTTTTTCCCGAAAACGTATAGTTCTCATGATATTTTGAAAATGAACTTGTAAGTTTTCGTAATTTTTAAAAAACATAAAAAATAAAGATGACGAAAAGCTCCTAATTTTCTTCTTATGCTATAGAATGAAATGTATAAAAAAATAATCGTGACAAAAAAAATCAAAATTAGTACTTTTTCGTCGAAATTTTCATCATTTGGTTTTACGAGTTTCGAAGAATTTCAAGTTTTATTTCAAAATATCATCAGAAATATAGGTTTTAGGAAAAAAATGACATGGGCCTTTTTTGTAGAGAATTAAATTTCCTGCAAAAATGATTAAGTGATTTTTTTTTAGATCTGCATATTTTATGAGATATTAACAATTTTATCAAAAAATAAACTTCGACGATTTTGCGGCACGTGTTCTTTTCGCTTAAAAAAAAAAAAATAAAGCCGTTATGGTTTTTTGACCACAAAGAATTTTTCTGGGGGGCGTCTCGGAAAATTTAGTTTTTAACGACCAGTCTAATATATATATATATATATATATATATGAAAATTCAATTATTTCGAATAGCGAACCTAAGATATCAAACCATCAGTTTTTTTAAGAAACAAAAATGTTATCAATGTTTTTTTAGAATAATATTTCACACGCCATGACACCTTTTCAAGTTGACGAAATTTGTATCTTTATTTCTAATAAATCTGCATTTTCATTAATTATATTATGAAATTTAAACTAAAATACTCCATTTTATTTACATTCATTTATTCCTGGTAATGGCATTTTGATAAATTTTTTTATTTTCTCTAAATCAACAAACAAAATTTTTTTTTTTAATCAAAACAAGAAACACGAAATTCCAATTAGAAATGTTTATGTATATTCTCGAAATACTACAACAAAATTGACATTTGTTTTTTTTTTAATGTAAGAGTGTCCTCTTACATAATTATACCCAACTATAGGTGCGTTCGATTTGACTGAAACAACTGAAAAAACAACAACAATTGCATTTAATTTTTCAGTTTCTTCAGTTGTTTCAGTCAAATCGAACACGGCTTATATACCACGACTTGTTGATTAGATCGTTTCTTAATTTAACACTACAAAAATCAGATAAATTCTATAACCTTTTTAAAAATGTTAATAATTTTCATCGACTAAAATCACTACGGTTTAATTTCATTTTAATTTTAAATGAAAAAAAAGTAATAAAAATAAACAACGACACAACAATGTTGTATCGAATTGAAAACCATAAATTACGAGAATTTCAAGAGAAAAAAAAGAGAAAAAAAATTATTTTCCTGATTTTTTCAATCTTTTAATTAGAAAAATTAAATTATTTTTAAAATACCACCATTATTATATATTATTATATATCATATATTATATATTATTGAAGCACTTGGTTTGAAACACATTTTAGATAACTTTTATTGAGTAATAAGACACTTTAAATATGGTAAATTATTAAAGTAAAAAATATATATATATTTATCACGACGGAGAGTTTTATCCACGTCCATCTTCTTTAAATGCGCTCGGCAAACTCCAGTAGTAAATTAATTAACTAAATAAATAAATCAATAAATAAATAAATCAATAAATAAATAAATAAATAAATAAATAAATAAATAAATAGATAAATAAATAAATAATTAAATAAATAAATGAATAAATAAATAGATAAATAAATAACTAAATAAATAAATAAATAAATAAATACGCAAGTAAGTAGGCAAGTAAGTAAATAAAAAAATAAATAAATAAATAAATAAAAATAAATAAAAATAAATAAACTACCAACATTCTTCGTCCAAGAACGCATATGTTGATATTTAAAATTTGTGCTGGCAATTCTAAATTGCTATACTTTCAGAATGAGGCTGTAAGCCTATATCCGCCATATTCATTCCACCATTTTGAATTTTGAAAAGGGGCACACGACATTGGAAACAAGAGACAATAAGCTACAATTTTTGCCCATAAACCTTCTGAAAAACCTAAATCATTCTGAAGAGCAGGGGGTCTCCGAGTTGCAAAGAATGCCTCATATATATAGTTATTACTTAATTCAAATAAATAAGTAATCATTTCAAGCACAATATATTTTAACACATAAAACTATATGTTTTATGTATTAAAATTTAATACCTTTAAAACAAAAAAAAGTTCAATAAAATCTCTGCACTAGTTTGTAGTAAATCTAAATTTTCAGTAAAATAAATCTTTCAAACATAAAAAAATAAAACAAAAAATTAAGATTTTTTTTAAATCGCAAGGTTTCAAACCAACCAACTTAAAACTAATATAAAATATAATTTTTTTTTATCAGTATAGTACTTTTAAAAAGCCTAACTGAAGTACCTTTCAAACAAAAAAAAAATATTAAAATCGGTTCACCCGTTCGAGCACAATTTAACTTTTAACTTTCATATTTCTTAAAAAAGTTCGAGCCACCCTGTAGCCTAGAACTAGTGAGAAAATAAAAAAATAAAAAACACGTGTTAGTTTTTTTTTATTATACTAACGATCATCAAAGTTTCAAGAAAATCGGAGCATTTTTTTAAAAGAATTATTTTCGGCACAAAATTTTTCAAACAAATAGTTCAACCAAACATAATTTTTTTTAAACAAATAAAACCTTTAGGGGTTTTAAAGATAAAAGTGCACACATAGTTATATGAAGGCTCGTTTCTTCAAGGAAGCAATAGCGTCTCATCTTCAAGGATTATTTCACAGCTAAGATTGAGGGTGCTACCGTTGACTGAATACAGTTCATCCGCCACCACCCTTAAGATGTCACCTTGGCTAGTGATATCTCACTGCTATTGCCAGTGGTATGTGATATCTCACGTTAACTCGTATGTCAAAAGCAGGGACTGGAGTACGCATGTAACATGTAAACTTAGTAGCAGTCGTGGATAAAATAGCATCTTGTATTCGCATAGGATGATGGCAATTCTTCATTCGGATGATTCCCTCCACTCTCTACGCTCGTTTCGGGAAACTTCATCCTCGTGAAGAATTGCCATCATTCTACACTTATACAAGAATCTACTACTAACAATCTATTATTAACAATAAATCAACAAAAATCTATTCTTTTGATTTATTGACAGTAAATTTTATTTTCAAGTCTGTTTAGAATTGCAATTAAACGGTTTCTTCGCCTCCATGACAATTTTTTGAACATGTAAATGCATTGAAGCCGACGAGAGTTAGTTCTTCGAATTCTCTCGCGTAATTTTAAACATCATCAAAGATCTTAAGATCATCTTAAAATACTGTAAGAATTAAATGAAAATAGCAGCTTTACACTCACCTTCAAATACTTTTTATGTAATGGGTTGTAGGGAGTTGTAAGGTACTACTATAAAACTTATCACAAATACTATGTAGTGCAAAATTGATACAAAATGAAAGAAAGTGTTCTAAATATTAACCAAAAACTATAAAGTTTTACTGAAATTTAAAAAATTGTTTATAAGGTTGGAAGTGAGATTATAAAAATAAGGCATTCAATACCGGGTATACTGTGTAACGACCAACAAAAATCTGTTCAGTAGACATTTTCTTTAAAGATCCAAAACAGACAGCCTTCACATTTATCGTACATTCATTCCATATTATCAAACAATATAAAATTCGTTTCATAAATAACATGTGTCGGTTTATGACGTTCCAGTGTAATGTATATCTTTTATTTCAAATCTATTAACGGATCCTATATTCCGGTATACAATCAATTGTTTGTTTTTATTTTATTTTTTTTTTCAATGTGAAACAAATATATTTTTTTGTTAAACAGATATTAAAATAAAGTAAGTTGATTCTGCGCAGGCGTTTGTGTTGAATCATTAATAAGGTGCTTTATTTTACATTATTATAAATGAAGAATGTACGCAATGTTAATGAGCAAAGAGTCTAAATAATGAATATTTCATATTTAGTGTGCTAAACATGTCTAACTAATTAATAAAAAAAAACATGATTGAATTGTAAGGACTCTATGTTATTTTAATTTGACAGTATGAGAATGTTAATTTGATTTCATTTGTCTGTTTCATTTGTTTTTTTGTACACGGCAGATTTCCTTGTATGGGTAATATTTATTTGAAAAATGAGATAACTAATCACAACGATGAGAGAATTGGATTTCTTTTAAAAAAATCGTTCTGTGAGCCGATGCAAAAATATAATTTTAGTTAAGTTTTAACTTCCAAAAGGATATTTTTTATGCTGACCGGCACTAAATTTATAGACTGATAATGGCAGCGCGTGATAATAAGTATACATTATTTTATTGAAAAACCTTAAATCATTGATTCGAAACAGCTATTTTAATATAAGTTTAAATTATTACAATCTTATCTTTAATTTTATATAAAAAAATGTTTCATAAATAACAAGTTTTTAATATAATTAAAAACAAAATCGTGGTCTGACAAAAAAAAATTCAGTCGTGGTTCATGATCGTCATGATCGTCAGTCGTGGTTCATGATATTATAACAGGCATTGGCTGTGAAACTGTGACACATTTCCACAGGGTGGATTCAGTTAGATATAGGATTAATTTGAGCAGTGAAAAAAGGAGAACGAACATACATGCATCATCATCATACTAAAGCATCATCATCTTCAATCAACCAAATTAAGTTAAATCTTTTTTTTTTTTTTAATAATTTTGTTTGTTCATACTTAACAAGTATTATAATAAATTTCACTAATAAATTAAAATAAAAATGCCAATTTCTTGTTAACTAATAGTTTTTATTTACTATATACTTATTTCGAAAGCATGCTTTCATCGACAGTAGTATATATCAAAACTGTATATAGTAAATAAAAACTATTAGTTAACAAGAAATTGGCGTTTTTATTTTAATTTATTAGTGAAATTTATTGTCTTTTTGTTTTATATAATGCTTTCTTTAACATTTCTTTCAATTATTATTTTTATCCTTGACAATGTGGTTCACATTATGATTTGTTGAACAAAGGTTGTTTTTTAGAGATATTCCTAAACCAGAGGACACTTGTCCTGGACCAGAAGCCAAACAGAAAAGCTGTTTATTACAAATGAATACCAAAATAATGGTCTACCGTGGTATTGTACAAGACTGATATCGTATTATAAGTATTGGTATAATTCGTTATTTGTTTTTTATTCACATGAGTTTTAATAATAATTAATCCTTCCTGCAATCATTATCGCGGCATTTTGTTCAAGAATGCCATTTTATGAGCCGAGCCAGATCAGGGCCTTTGAAATTAAATTGCTCAAGAACGGCTATACCGAGTATTTACTATTATAGAGTAAAAATAAAACATAAAAAAAATCGAATTCAATTGGACTTTGACTTTAGCGCCATCTTTAAGAAGGTTTTTAATATTTCAATTTTAAAATTAATTGCAAAAACTTTTATTTAATTTTTTTCCAAAATATTAACTAATCACCTATCAAACAAAAAAGATTTTTCTAAAGCAGTATATCAGTATAAAATCAGTATCAGTATTTTTTCCATACTAATATGCTAAGTTTCAGGAAAACTAAAAATGGTCAAGTTTTTTTTATTATTACTTCTACATAATTGTGAATTATTTTATAAACATAAAATAAAATTCTAGTGAAATAAAATATGTGATAATTTTGTAGTATGAGCTACATTGATTGATTTTGAATGAACTGAACACAATCTGTGGTTATCGTTTGTAGGGTTGTAATAATTTATCATCACCGGTTTATTTGGGGTTCAACAATTTTGATTCTACTATTATCCACAATCGAGCCCATTCATAGTCTGGAATGATTGAAAATGTACGATAGTACCCCATGGAGTGGGCGACCGCGAGGTAGAGAATGGGAGACGGACATAATGAGTGACCTTGAAAAAATCACTGTTGCGATTGATCGTGGTGAATATTCGAAGCTGGTTAGCTCGGCAACGTTCTTAATTGGAGCATAGACGCCAAAAACAAATTGTACAAAAATCACCTGCAGCTTTGGTGTAAAAATTGATTACATTATTATATTATTCGTATTTAACATTCGCATTATAAATATTGTTCAACAATCGCCTGAATTTTTCCTCAACAATTGGCTATTATTTTGATTTATTATCCGTATTCAAAAATCGACGGTAGCATTAGCGCAACGATTTTCTACTAAATTGATTTATTAATCGTATTCAACAATCCCCGTTATCATTGGCGTAACGATATTATATTATTTTGGTTTTTTGTTCTTGTTCAACCATCGCCTGTAGCTTTGGCGCAATGATTTTTAATGTAGTGCTTATTCTTGTTCAACAATCGCCTGTGTAGTTGGCTCAACTATTTTAATTATATTGCATATTGATTAGCAGCCGCCTGTGGCGTTGGCGCAGTGGTTGTTTTATTAAAATAATTTTATTTTATTTTATTTACTATGATTGGCTAGTAAAGATGAAACATGTAGGGTTGAATTAATTACAAATGATGGAGTGAGTCAAACATTTTAATTTTTAAATGTAATAATTATATTTGATGCTGTGTGGGTCTTATGGTTCCGCCGATTTTTGAGGTCGTCAGAGTCCATATTCTTTGCTCACTTGAATCCGTCTTCTTGTGAACTTTTGCGTGTAGAGCATGATCGAAATCACAGACTGGAGCTAGTCGAAAATAAAATCTCAAGGCATGCAACTCTTTAAATGTTCCTGATTGTGATTCCATTATCAGGATTGTACAGTGTTTATATCACCAGACCAAAGAAAATAGTTTCGAAGGTGTCAACTTTAAAACGTATAAAAGCCAGAAGTGTCACTCGTAAAGCCTTTAAAACTTGTATCTGCTAAGCAGATTCAATCAAAAGTACAGAGTATAAGCATACACTTAGAGAATAATCAGCATAGATGGTCTGGATAAAGTATGTCACGAATGCGCTGGTGGGCCAGATGTCAACTAGAACATCAATTTTTAGTCTTACAAAATCCAGTTGGAGGAATTTGCTCCGGACATTGTGTTATGGTGAAATATGAACCACACAATCAACTGGCTGCAATTAGTCTTAGTAAATTATGAGGTAGCTATGTACTCAGTTTTGGGAATAATGAAAACAAAATGCCGATTCCACTATAAAGGGTAAGATATTCCTCGCATAGAGTATGGAGCATGCATTTGAAAAACGGCCCAGCATTACGTGACATTAATGCTGACATCCAGAGCGAAGAAAAACAGCTAAAAAGATATAGCTAAATATAACTAGATATCGGTGATAGGAGAGCCGTATCTTTAGATTATTTTGCAATAATATCTCTAACAGCTATATGGTAGCTAAATTGCACAAGATATTATCGAAAGAGTTTATCAGTCAATAAAACGCTGGCATTGTAGCACTATGATATTGGGTTCGATAGCCATTAAAATCCACTTTTCCTGTAAATTGGTAGTTTGAGAATATTCAAAGATAATCAATTCAGTAGAGTACTTGAATGTTTCATGTTAATTATTTAATGCTTTCAATAATGTATTTTGAATTGGCTTAATAAATAATAAATTAACATAATCATTAACAAAAAATGTGTTACGGTATTTTTTTTTATATTTGATTTCATTAATCCAAATTATCTATTCAATTCACATTACATTAATATAAACAAGAATTTCTTTTTGAATTGATTACAAATTTTTTTCAGTGTCCTATAATTTTCTTTGATTATTGAACTTGACAGTGGTGATTAAGAAACGTAATAATAAATAGAAAAAAATTATTCATAATATTTTACGAAATAGAGGTATTAGGTATGATAAGGAATTTTTTATTTATTTAGAGCACTAGATATCATTAATATATTATAATTGTTATTGTTTAGTTAAAACACACTTTTTTGATATCTATATGTTTATTACAACCGATCGATTTCGAAAGCTAAGCTTTCATTTTCAAGGATCGTTCTAAACTCAGTTTAGAACGATCCTTGAAAATGAAAGCTTAGCTTTCGAAATCGATCGGTTGTAATAAACATATAGATATCAAAAAAGTGTGTTTTAACTAAACAATAACAATTATAATATGATAAGGAATGTAATTCAATTTTGGAATCAAAAGGAATTGACATGATGAATTATTCAAATACATAAAAAATATGAATATGTAATATTTATCAAGGAAAAGAAAAAAACATTACGAAACATATCTCTTTGATTGGGAATTCCATGACAGAATTGTAAATAATAATTGTTTGTAAATAAATAATAGAATTCATAAGTGAGTTCGTCGTTCGGACATTCAACTCTTAATTACGATTATTTTTATTAAGATGGTGAAAATAGGGGTCCTGGTTTTTACATATTTGTGTAGAAGATGGAGATATTTGTATTTCAATATGTTTACCATTTAGATTTCTTACAGTTGTGGGTCTCTGGCTGAAGATTGAGTTTGACTCAACAAACTGTTAAAAATTACAAGTAACCCAATACAGATGATTGTTTAATGTATAAGTGTTTCTTTTCCCTACAAAAGGTAAAACACTCCGTAAATGAAAATGAGAGCTTAAAAAAAGGTTCGAGTCACTTGGGGAAGACCAAAATCTGGATGCCGATTATGGAATGCGATTCGCTTTGAAAGCGATTTTGCTTAATATTTTGTGTATGTGTATTAGTAACGATTTTGATCTAAAATCCATTCCTTTTTTGTAAAACTACTACGTTTTTATAAATTATTTTTAAACAAAAATTCGTTTGACGTTTCAACAGAATTGTTTGTTGTTACTTGTTTAACTTTTATAAAATCGTCGTGTAATCTTTATATTGGGAATGAAAAAGCAGTTTGGTGATAAATTGAAGAAATTAAGAAAAGGTTGGCGGTAATTGAAGTTAGGACTATTAGTTTGAAGTGCAAATGATGTGTGCGAATGAAATATTGATGATTTGTTGATATGTATTTGTTGTAGTTTCTGGAGAGCTCATCATTCTTTTCGAGTCAACGAAGTTTTGATACATCTTTTTATTAAAGGACTCGCAGAATTCGCCTATATAGGAATTAGTGGATATTTATTTTATAGATTGCAATTTATTTTATAGATTTTTTTTTGTGTCTTGCAGTTTTTCTTCTTTGGTGTTAAATCTTTAAGTTCAGTAAACATGTTTTGGTAATATAGGTTTCCTGTAAGTATGTAATTTTGATTTTGTCTGCAGGAATCAATTACATATTTGATAGGTTATCCACGAAGATTAGGGAGGTATATACTAAGGGGGTATTAGACGTTAGTAGATCGGAACTGGATATGGTAATCGGGAGACGATGGATTTGGGACGCTTTTGGAGGTTAGGACAAAAGATTTGGTTCCCCATGGTAAATTTGTTGATGTATTTGTCAATATGGTGTGCGGGTAGTAATTTTTGGTCCGTGTAGTAATTCTTATAAAGTAATACTGTTTCAGACTTGCTTTTCAGTTTTGGGGAAACAATAACGGTGTTAAAGTAAATACTTGATAAAACCTCGTGTTGGCATTTACTGATCAGTGAATACAAAAAGAGATTTATGAATTATGTTTCTTGAATTGAGAATAAGACCAATTCGATGGATGATAGAAAAATGTGACAGCATGTTTTGGATTTTTCTCAGAGAAAAACTCCATTTCTTTTATGTGTGTTTCAGACTGGATTAGGAGCTTCATCATCAAAGCCATTATTCTATTCGAAGTTTATCCGAAGTCTTTGCCAAATATGCTATCCACTACACCACCGAAGCATTATATGTGTGGTATAGAATTGCTTGGTGTATAACTCCAATGAGGTATATGCTATCAATGAATGCACGCATATAATAACTAGCTTGCAGCTGTAAAGAAAAAGAATGGCATCTGTTTGGATACCCAGCGACTACTTCCAACCTCTACAATGAGTATTGGAAAAATCTTTGTAAGATAGCGCAACTCATCAACATCCCACTGCGGTGGGTTCCTAGCTATAATGGCATTTCAGGGAACATAAAAGCGGATTAACTTGCTAAGGCTGAAGAGGTCATGAAATATTCAGATCCCAGAACCCGCCTTGGGGTTATCTAAAACTTTAACCTTGTACTATACTACAGAAACATTTTAATAAATTTTGTAAGATGAATTCTTTTTAAAAACGTCACTGCTTGTTCAAAAAATTGCAATAGTCCCCAATTATTTGGCATTATGTGGAAAAATAATGATATTCTAAAACTATGGGGGAAAATATAAAAAACAAGGGAATATCAACTACGCAAACCCCTATTTTATTTTTATAATAAATTATCAAAAGACATTATTTTACCATATTACTATTTTTATCAAAAAAGACCTACTTTTACCTTTAAACACAAAAAAAAATTAAAAATCTGTCAAGTAGTTTTTTTTTTCTTTATTCTTTTGGTTATAAGAGAAAAATTTACAATTTGGATTTAAATTCTTTTAAATTTTGATTTTAAAATAATTTATGCCTTATAAGCTATCATTTACAAAAGCACAATATGTGCTTATCCGTAAACATTTGTTTTTTTATGTTGGATTAACAGACGTTTTCAATTACGTGTATTTGTTAAATTAATATTATACATAAATATTTAATATTAAAATATTTAATATTATAAGACACATTGAATTGAACATATACGAAAACCCGTGGGTTTTCAAAACTGCTCCGAGGTATAAAGAGAGAACCAACTACTCGCGATAAAAAAAATTTCTTCTAGGAAATTTTTTTTTATTCTCTCTTCAACAGTAAAAAATTTAAACCAATTCAAAAATGTGTGGCAACTCGATGTAATAAAAACGTGATTAATAAATGTAAATGTAAATCAGCAGAAGGCTAAAAAATCTAGCGAATTATTTTTTAATCGTTCGTTTAAACGAAGCAGTCAAGTACGACCCCTTTCTTTTTGTTATTATCTAATAAGTTCAAACAAACGATTCCATTTCTCAACACAAAACTTAATTCTCTATTCGTTCTTACTTCTCTATTTTCTATTCATCTTCTATGTTTTGATCTATAGCCAACACAGAACAAGCAATCCATATCGGCAAACGGAACTAAAAAAATAGACATCATTAATTTTATAATAGGAATCATTATCAAGGACCACCAACTCTTCCACTGTAACCATCAATCCACAGCTTAGATTCTCATAGCTAATATTTAATATTAACTATAAATTTCCTGAAAACCATCCCAATGTGATCATTCTACCTGTCGAGTCCACAAATAAAACCTGTCGAGTCCACAAATAGCCCTGTCAAAAACTGAGTATATTAATAAATTAAACCTCTTACTCAGGAATTCTATCACGCACAGTTCTAAAACGTGACTTAACAAACTCACTGTACAAACTAAAAACAATTCAGTATTATAAAAGAACTAAATGAAAAAAAAATGCATCAGCGTCCGAACTAAAAACATTAACCAGTCGAACGGTCTCCCCAAAATACACGCATCTAAAATACCGATAAGACCCATCGTATCCTACATAAGTACACTAGCGTACAATTAGTCCATATTTCTATCCCAGATTTTCAAACACATTTTTTCAAACATTTTTAACGTAAAAAACTTTTATGTCCTCAAAACTAAATAAGACTCCACTTATTTCATTACCCAACACAATGAATTAATCTCCTTCTAGGTAGTAACCCTTCCCACTAACCATACTATGAGCATATTCTACATCTACGATATCATTAAGAGTCTGAACAATTTCCAAAATGATTATGAAACAATCAACGAATAAATATATAAGTTTTTTAAATTTGTTCTCTTAATTTTTTTAACCTAAAAGTTATATAACTACAATAAATGATCAAATCCTTCAAGATTTGTAACATCTTATGCACTTTTCTCACATATGCAATATGAAAATACTATCTCAAAAGGTAATGTTTATTTGACAGCGTACAGTGAAAATTATTGCCTAAATAAAAATATCCACAAAAAATTGGTCTACTTTTATTTTATTATTTTTTACTTTAATTACTAATATTATTATGAAAACTTTTGTGTTTGTACCCAAAATTTTTTAAAAGCGATTGCGATTTTGTTTAAATCGCATTCCATAATCGGCATCCTGGTCAATTATAATCCCATCAAAACACTGGTGTCGATTGTGTACAGTAAATGATTTAATCTTGAACGATTAAATAATGGCAATAGCATAAAACGCGTCTATAAACTCCGCTACTCCACCTCAATGGATATAAACAATATTTCACTCCGTATCTGAAATTACTCCCACATTTATAAGTTTTATATTCAACCCTGTATTGAGCATTGTTGACTAGGTTGGTTCACCGAATCTATGGCAATCATAGCTCTTGTCTAATCTGTTAAAAATAGTGCAATAGGAATTGGGTCTGATTTCCTCCACTACTGACGCGCTGTTGCTAATCTTGTTGTTTTTACAAATATGGTCACTAACAGTGCTCAAATGAAATCGGATGCATCATGTGAAATACTATAACATATTCATTCCACCGTTTCATTCGTTAATCAATTAGTACAAACAGCCAAAATGTCGAGAGCCAGATCTTTCACAGTTACAGAATTCAGACTAAGTTCTTTGTCCGACCTACACCAATCTAGTAATATGTCGAAATTTATAGCCGCCACCCTAAAAGTGAAAGAAATCATTACGTTTACATTGTTTACATTGTTTATATTGTTTACATTGTTAACATTGTTAACATTGTTTACATTGTTTATGTTGTTTACATTGTTTACGTTCTTAACGTTTAAGTTGTTTACATTGTTTACATTGTTTCAATTGTTTTGTTGTCCTTTACACTGTATACATTGTTTATATTGTGTACATTGTTAACATTGTTTTAATTGTTTACGTTGTTTACATTATTTACGTTGTTTACATTGTTTACATTGTTAATATTGTTTACGTTCTTTACATTGCCAACATTGTTTACTTTGCTTACATTGCTTATGTTGTTTATAATGGCTACACCGTTTACATTGTTTTCATTGTTTACATTGTTAACATTGTTTACATTGTTAACATTGTTTAGATTGTTTACATTATTTACATTATTTACGTCCTTTACACTGTATACATTGTTTACATTCTTTACATTGTTTACATTGTTGACGTTGTTTACATTATTTACGTTGTTTACATTGTTTACGTTGTTTACAGTGTTTACATTGTTTACATTATTTACTTCCTTTACACTGTATACATTGTTTACATTGTTGACGTTGTTTACTTTGTTTACATTGTTTACATTGTTTACATTGTTTACATTGTTTGCATTGTTACATTATTTACGTCCTTTACACTGTATACATTATTTACTTGTTTACATTGATAACATTGTTTTTATTGTTTACATTGTATACATTGTTTACATTGTTTACGTTGTTTACATTATCAACATTGTTTACATTGTTTACATTATTTACGCCCTTTACACGGTATACATTGTTTACATTGTTTAGGTTGTTGTTTTGGACGATTTTTGAAATCTTTTGGATGTTTTGTGTTATATATTTTATATCACACAATGAGAGGACGCGTTTGGTAAAGGAATAGCCAATGTTAATTTTTGTATTGAAGGGTGAGCAGATAAAATTAGTTATTTGAGTTAGCAGATTTGATTATTGTTCTCCACATCCTGGGTGAATTGGATGGAATGAGAGGTGGAAGTAAGAGAGGTTAGTGTGTCCTCAATGTGAACGGATGGAATACAGCAAATGATGTCATCAATGTATTTTATGAAAAAAAAAACGGAGAGAAAAAAAGCTGGTCTAGGTATCTGTTCAAAACATCTTCAAGGACTAGGTCCGTAAATGCAATCGTGGAAGGTGAAATAATATGTTTTGACAGTGCAAAAGAAGATCATCTGTTCGAATAGCAACTGTGGAAAGGTGGTGATGCGGTCCCATCGGTTACATATAGCGGTCAACGTCATGTCTACTGGAATGTTGGTAAACAAAGAAATGACGTCAAAGGAAACAAGGGAGGAATTAGGTGGGATGATTTTGTTTGAGCGAAAGGGAGGAGTGTTCTTCCTTAGGATTGGTATTGACTATAGAGTTTGTAAAAATGTCTGAAAGAAGTAAGTGCCTTTTTTCGTTGTATGAGGAAGACAACATATTAACGCTGGTGTTGCCTCTGTCAGGAGAGAACGATTAATTCCGGATGAGAAGAAAGGAAACGACGTGAGGAGTGTAGGGCTTGGATAAGGATAGAGTTGTTGTGGGTTGACCTGTAAATTTTAAAACATCGGAGTATGTGCTGGGAGGAGCTGAGAAGATCTTCAATGGTACTAGTCTTTTCTTCAGGGATGGTGAGTTTTGAAGCAAAGCTCTTAATAGAAGACAGAATGTTCAGTTTGTTGCTAAGGTTGAGGGGTGTAGGCGGTACAAATTTGGAACCCAAACTCACAAGCATTTGAGTTGCCGTTGGAATCTCGATGTTGGTGAGATTGACGACATGAAATGAACCAAAGTGAATATTAGGTGGAGTTTGTTTATGTAACAGGCGTGCAAATTTGTTAGCGAAACGGAGCTTGTTTTTATCTATGGTGTTGTTGAATTTTTGGTCTTGTGAAAAGAAAAAATTGACAAAGATACCAGTGGGAATAAGTACGTGTAATCTGCGTCTATAATTGTTGATACAAAATGGTAGATGGGTGATATTGATATTATTCTTAATTAATTTTCTTTTTAATTTTTTCAATTTTAAACTTTCACTCGTAATGGCGGTGATAAAAGTTTTCTCTTAGACCTTTATCTCACATCTATGCCAGATATTACGAGTGTCGATGTCGATAAGGGTAGTATTGGAAATTCTGACCATTATCTAATCACATCAGTTATCAAAACTGATTTGCTACAAACTAGAGTTCCCAAATCCCGTAAAATATTTCACTTTTCAAAAATGGACACCAATGGTCTCCGAAGTTTTTTTCAAGGTTTCCCTTTTGATCGTCATTGTTTTTATACTGACGATGTAAATGTTTCTGCTCAAAACTTTACTGAAACCATACAATTCGGTATTAACAAATTCGTTCCCTTTTCAATAATGAAACCCCAACAAAAATATTTGTTTTCGAAAGCAGCCAAATTGGCTCTTAGAAACAAACGTAGATTATTTAATATTTGGATTTATAAAAAGAACTCTGTTAATCGATCCCAATATTTAAAGGCTAATAAAATATCAAACCAGATAATTGAAAACGAAAAAGCAGAGATTGACAGAGCGAAAGCGGCAAAACTTTTCGAGTATGTCAATTTCTGACAAAAGTTTTTACAGTGCCATTAATTCTTTAAATTGTGGTACTAAATCTTCTATCCCTCCTATCATTGATGGTGACTCAATCATTACTGACCCTGCAAGGAAAGCGACATTGTTCGCGGAACGCTTTGCTTCAAATTCAACAGTTTTAGCAACTCCTAAAGAAATACCCCAAATCCAGTCTTCAGGAGTTAATATGAAACAATTACATTTCAAACCCAAAATTGTCGAAAAACTTTTAAGGGGGTTAAACAACAACAAAGCTTCTGGTCTGGACAACATTCCTCTTGTTATTCTAAAAACATTTTCAAAAGAACTTGCACCAACCCTCACCAAAATATTTTATAAATCCTATAAATCTGGTATTTATCCATCCTGCTGGAAGTTGGCCAATGTCCAGCCTGTCCCAAAAAAAGGAACGAAATGTGATATTTCAAATTATAGACCAATAGCCTTACTCCCAGTCATGTCTAAAATATACGAGCACTATATTAATTCACACATATCCAAATTTTTGGAAGACAACCATTTGATATCTGACAGCCAATACGGTTTTAGAAACAAAAGATCAACAACCGATGCGTACGTGATCGCATTAGACATCTCAAAAGCATTTGATCGAATTTGGCATGCCAACTTGATCAACAAGCTCGTTGCGTACGGTTTTCATCCCGCAGTCGTGAAGTTGATACAAAATTTTCTGTCTAACCGATACATCTCGGTATCTATAGATGGCTTTTCTTCTGAACCCAAATTAATTAACGCTGGTGTACCCCAAGGCTCAGTTTTATCTCCCACTTTATTTTTAATTTATATCAACGAACTGTTGCAAATCACCAGTAACCCAATAAATAGTTTTGCAGATGATAGTACACTGCACAAGTCATTCGTCCCCCTATCTTCAAAGGGTAAAATGCATGAACGAATAAATCCCGTCCGGAGAGACGCTGCCATAAATGTAAACGAGGACCCAAAAAAAGTCGCCGATTGGGGTGACAAAAATTTGGTCAATTTTAATTCCACCAAAACACAGCTATTGTTTGTTTCCAGATCAAAGACCGAGTTTCCCAACGATATTTCAATTAATATGTGTGACGACCAAATAGACGAATGTGAAAGCATTCGTTTATTGGGAGTCACAATTTCCAATGACTTACTCTGGAACGATCATATAATGGCCATGGCAAAGAGCGCGTCAAGAAAACTCGGCCTCCTCAACAGATGTAAAAAATATTTTACCTCGCATCAATTACTCCACATTTATAAGTCCTATATTCGTCCCTGTATGGAGTATTGTTGTCAAGTTTAGGGCGCTGCATCTGTTACTATCCTGGCTCTTTTGAACTCTGTTCAAAAGCGAGCTATACGAATTGTTGGTGATCGAGATTTAACATTAGGTCTTGATTCCCTGCAACATCGTCGCACTGTTGCTGATCTCGTTGTTTTTTATAAATATCGTCACCAGCAGTGCTCGGATGAAATCAGGTCCATAATGCCTCAGACATATGTTTTTCCCCGTTTTACTCGTCAATCGGTTTGTGCGGGCGGTCGAACTGTCGAGATTACTCACTGTCAAAGTAATCGAATGCAAAGAGATTTCTTTGTGCGTACATCGTACACATGGAATGCTTTGCCCGAATCAATAGTCTCGAGTGCCTTCAATCCACAATGATTTAAAAAAAGCGTCCACCTATACCTCAAGACGCATGTTGTTGTGGGATCTACGTCTTAAAAGGTATCTATGTGTTGTTGTGACACATTTTGTAATTCCTACTACACAACACTTCTTATTAAAAAAAAAAAAAAAAATTTGATTTTGTTTATTAATTTTTTTTGTTGTTGTTTCTTTCATATTTCTTTTAATTTTAAATTTAGATACGGCATTGGCATATGATTGTTTTGTTTTTGTTTTGAATTTTGTTCTTGATTTTGTAGAAACTAACTGCATAATGACATATTATTATTTACCATTAGCTATCCCAAGCAGGGTTTGCCGGACTTTGAAATACGACCAAGCACTGGCACATTAATGGTTAACAATACTTGGTTAATGTTATTGGGTCAGTACTAGAACCATTCATCGACCGTTCTATGGTTAACAGCAAAGAGCCAGTATATAGTTACCTTTGAACGGTCAAGCATTGGCCAATGGAAAGTAAACCGTACTTGGAAATGGTTATTGGGCCATTACTGGAACCATGAATTTTAATTTAACTATTTTGTAAATAATTTATTTAAATTTACATATGAATATATTATTTTATATTTTTTTTAATGGAGTACTGGCAGTCATGGTTGCCAGTACTCGGCCGTTGTTGCATTACTGGTCGCCCGTAATAGATCATTACTGAACCAGTTGTATGGGAAGTTTTGAATTTTTTTTCGTCATTTTTATTTTATTTTAAATTATTTTGTATTTAATTTATTTAAATTTACATATGATAATATTTTATATTTCTTTAATGGTCCAGTCATGGTTGCCAGTACTTGGCCTTTAGCACAACTCTGGTCATCATTATTGGTCCGTTACTAGGCCAACTGTACAACCTTATATGGGCAATTGCTGTTGTTTTTTCTCTGGCCCATGAATGGCAGCCATTTTTTGTACGAATGTTAATGGCCCAGTCGTGGTTGCCAGTACTCGCCCATTGCTGCATTACTGGTTGCCAGTAATGGACCAGTTGTACAACCTTGTATGGGATGGACTAAGTATTAAAAATTAACCTAAACATATTACGAAATTAACATATTATTACAAGCGAAAGCTTATATATATGAAAGTATGTTAACAAATAAATAAAAAATAAAAATAGTATTTATTGAGGTTACTGTTGGCACTTGGCGAAACATTATTAATAATAAATTTATTTATTATATACCAAGATGCTTTTGTTATATACCAAGATGCAGTCATTATTTCATATATTAATTTTAATATTTAATGGATAAACAATTATTTTTTAAAAAATGTCAGCTCTTTGAATTTACTATCATTTAAATTTTAAAAATTGTTTTGTATTCATTTTTGATCTAGTTTCATTTTTAATTTAATTTTATTTGTATATAAATGACATGTTGTATTATTTTTTCTTTGTAACAATTTTGAAGCTCTTGAAAATGGTGTAAAAACCGAAACCGGTCGAGCTGTTTTTAATTTTAATTTTATTTCCAAAATAAATAAAGTTAGAAACAAAAATTAATTTGCGGAATACAAACAAGTGTTTCATTTATTAAAATAAATTTATTAAAAAATAAAAAAATAAATATTGCGAATGGTATCTGATATGGTGATGTTGAGATGTCGCCTGTTGAGATGTTGAAGCAGGAGTTTACGACTGGGGGTTCTGTTGGATGGCCCAAACACATTGTCTTCGAGGGCGTTGACATTCTGGTGGATGAAGGAGGAAAAGACCCATGTTGAACAGCATTATAGGAGAAAGAATCTTCGCAGTGTTAGATGATCCAGTTTGGTGTTGTTGGTCATATATGAATGCAAGTGGGAATATGCATGGTCGCCGTAATAAAAACAAACTTGTGCGGAGAAGGACGGAGAAGGAATGAGGGAAAGGGACATGTTAGCTGTGCAGGTGATTCTGAAGGAAAACAGAAAAAAAGAAATATGTTTATTTGTGCTATAGCTGCATTTCATGAAACCCGGTGATCCGGATCCGCTTAAATTTTACATGCAAACTGAGATCCTAAAACAAAGTTGGATCTGATTTTGTATGTAAAACTTAAGCGGATAAGGATCACACGGTTTCATGAAAAGCAGCTATTATTAACAATGAATAAATTAACAAGTATAAGATTTGAAAAAATGTTTTTTGAGAACAGAAAAAAATTAAATATTATAAAAATAAAACAATAAGACCACCAAACAACTGTATGTAATCATGTTTTTGTAATAACATAATAATAAAAACAAAAATTTTATTGTCTATCGTATCAAGAATTAACACAAAATAATCAACATAATCAACTGGACCAAGACAACTTTTCCATCATTATTAACAAAATTGTTGTTTGAGATCTACTAAATCCCTGTGCCATTACAAAGAGGGAATTCATTTCTTTATAGGTGCCAAATGTACTCGATTGCAGAATTTTTTTATCCGTTCTTTTAAAATTTATCGTATGATTTCTTTAACAGCCTTGCCCTATGAACAAATACTTAACTGATATTGTCGTCTACAGGCAATCTGGGTTGAATTTTACCCATGCCAGTTTATTGTGACTAAAGAAAGTTTCAATAATATGCCGGATTGCTTTTTTGTTAGTGTTTCGATGCCGATTAAATTTAATTTTTAAAGATAGATTCATTATTTGTGATACGAAAATAACCGCCTGTCATCAGGTGCTGTGGGTTAATTTTAAACGCGTAAGAAGCACGAATTCATTAAGTCATTCAGGGATTAACATTTATATGATCCATGTTCAGATCATAAAATATGAAAAAAAAATTGATCAGCTGATTGGGATATGAGGGATTGTAGGTCAGTTATCAGTTAAAATTTCCTAAGGCCGGTGATAATTCGAAATAATTTTTTGCTAAAAATTTTGAAAGCAAGTATATTGATAAAAGCACGCCGAGGGCTTTCATCAATACCACTTGCTTGAGGAATTTTCCGAAAAACTATGAGAATTTATCAACGAACGAGGGGAATTCGTTTAGAAAATTTTTTGCCTAAGTTTTATTTTAATTTAACCCAATGAAATTCTCTAAAATGTAATGACATCATTCAATTTCACCAATAACATTTGAATTATACTAATAACAAATAGTTATACGTCTGGCCTACTGGAATATTAAAAATTATCTGCCTAATTTTGAAATAATTAACTGATATCACAGTAGGCTAACGTATAATTCATAAAAAATATATAAAGAAATGAAAAATGGCAAAACGTTTTCTAAAAGAATTCCCCCCGTTCGTTGATAAACTCTCATAATTTTTTTAAAATTCCTCAAGCAAGTGGTATTGATAAAAGCCCTCGGCCTTCGAAATTTTTGGCAAAAAACTATTTCGAATTATCACCGCCCTTGGGAAATTACAACTGAAACTTTTTTGCCATTTTTCATTTCTTTATATATTTTTTATGAATTATAGGTTGGCCTACTGTGATATCAGTTAATAATTTCAAAAGTAGACGGATAATTTTTAATATCCCAGTAGGCCAAAATTTCCCAAGGGCGGTGATCTAGGGCTCGAGGGCTATTATTAATACCACTTGCTTGAGGAATTTTCCAAAAAATTATGAGAATTTATCAACGAACGAAAGGAATTCATTTAGAAAATTTTTTGCCATTTTTCATTTTTTATATATTTTTTATATTTTATACGTTGGCCTACTGCGATATCATTGAATTATTTAAAAAATTGTTTGATAATTTTTAATATCGCAGTAGGCCAGACGTATAAGTATTTGTTATTAGTATAATTCAAATGTTATTGGTGAAATTTAATAATGTCATTATATTTTAGAGAATTTCATTAGGTTAAATTAAAATAAAACTAAGGCAAAAAAATTTCAGAGTTATATATATGTATCACAACAATACAGTATGTACAATCATTTGATGAACTAAGTTGTTTGTTCTTAAGAGAAAGTGATCTGTTGAACAGTAATAAACTTGGAGTGAAATGCTAATTTATTTGAAGTATTTTAATAGAAAATATCTCAGGTGCTTGCAATTACAGTTATTTTGCTGGAGTTTTCTGTAATAAACCGTTATTTTTTATATATTTTCACAAATGGCGATTTTTTTATTGATTTTTTACATAAATAAATAAATAAATAATAACTTAAACTTATTCTATTGCCTTTTATCAAGGACATGACTCATTCGCTCTTGACTAAAAAGAACACATTTTGCCTGGTTACACATAGTGTCCTTCATCTTCAAATGGAAAATCTTTTGGCCCATTATTGTACAACGCAACATCTAAGAATCGTTTTTTCCAACCAAATAATCCATCAGAATTATAATGATGTGCATGATGCGCATGATTGTAATAAATAACCTAAAATTAAGGAAAATTATATTTAAACAATTTAATTTCGACAAACTTCTACAAGTCTTATGTGTTACCTTTGTTGGTTTTGATGGTTTTTGTAATAGGTAGAAAGCTAATTGGACCAATACTAAAATGAAATGGATTTTTTGGACAATCAAACGTGCAGCAATCAATTTTATAGAAATTAATTTCAAGAAAAAAATAATTGCTTCCTTTACTGTTATCACAATTTTAATCAAAGCTTTTATCTTCTTTTTAGTCTTTTTCTTAATATGTTTTTTTCTGGATTCTGGAAAAAAAACAGGAAATTTTTTATTACGGTTTTAGTGAAATATTTAAAGTGTATAAAATATGGGGACAAAAAAAAATCGTACTGCGATAATGACATAAAGGATTAAATGTGTCAGAATTTCTCTGAAAGATATTTGTTCTACAAAACAGGCTTGGATATGCAAAAACGTAACAGGAACATTTGAGTTTTATAAATTTACCTTCACTTTTGTTGATAAAGCCAACCCAAGAATTGTTTCATGCAGCGATTTTGATGAAACGTTAGTGAAAATTATAGCATAAAACGGAAAGATAATGAATGGTTTTTAGGCGAAGTTAAACCTAATGGTAGAGCGTTGCCTGAGATTTTGACTATTTTAAAAACAGCTTAGCCTATTTTTTGTTTAAAAAAAAATAAACTTTGATTCATGGTCTGTATACGTACAAGAAATAACTGATAAACTTTCTGGAGTTATTCTAACAAGTAATATATTATATTAGGAATCATTTATTTCCTTAACAGTGACAGAAAATTTAGTAAGCACATTTAAAATTTTAAAGAAACGAGGTATTGCAATATTTCATCAGTTCGGAGACGATTTGGAGACGAGAGAACAGCTTAATGGATTCTTGAAACATAAAAACTGATAATAAAAAGTACAGTACGTATGATTCATCAATACATACTTAACACGAAAATACACAAATAGTTCTATAAATAAAGTCGTTTTATTTCGTTTGTTTTTGTAACAACTATGGCTTATTTATAATATAATAATTTTAATAAAATAAATAAATAAAATAAATTAAATTTAATCTAAATTTAGTCTTAATGTTTTGGCTTCTTCATTTTTAAGGGTGTTTAGAGTACGCTAAATCATGTGCATCTGTTTTTTTGCCATGATTAGGCTTCTTGCTGGGGTCATCATTCGATCGACTCCATGTATTTTGATGACTTTCATCATATGTATGAGTATGTGATGCATTTTCATAGTAAACGGTCTAAAACACATTAACCATAAGTAAAACAAAAAATAATTATTTACAAATTAAACAAAACTATTTACCTTTAAAGGTTTTTTGGCTTCCCAAGCATGTTTTTTATATTGCATAAACAATATGTAAGCTGTAGCAAAAAGAGCAACTTTTGCTAATAATAAAAGTCCTAACTGTTGGCCAATTGATATCAAACTGAAGAGCAAGCCTATGCCAGCTTTCTTAAGAGCAAAAAGTTGAAGGAGCTTTGCAATTAGTTTTTTAAATTTTGCTTTCTTTTTATGACCTCGGGGCTCTATAAATAAAAAAAAATAGGAAGATAAAATATAATGAAATTGACAACAAGCGTAATTTGTAATAACTTGTATTAAAAAATATTCTAGATACGAATACAGAAGGCCAGTCAATCATCAGATAAGAGGAATCGTTCTACTATTTCTTTACAAGGAAAGATTAGTAAGAAATGTTATGTAAGAAGGTGTACAAAATGCTCATTTTGCTACAATTTAAAAACAGATTTGTTTTTGTAAACAATGACTTTCTGTCTGAAACCAAACACTGAAAAGCTTATAACCAATAAATACTTATGATAGAGGATATACGTACGGTAGAGAATAGTGATACTTATGATAGATTTTTTAGCTTGTAATTGAATTTTATATTATTATTATCGTTTTATTCCGTTACATCGGCATTTGTAATTTAATAAATTCATGACAATGCACAAGAATGCTAAGATAAATCAATCGTATTTTATAATATTTGTCTTAAAATGAAACGTATTACACGGTATTACATAAACCCAAGTTTGTTGAATATTTTTGGTCATGCACTAACATAAAATGCCTGTACAAAAAACGAAATAGTTCAAGAAAATAAAAGTTCGTATTCAAGTTTTGTAGTAAAACTTCCAGAAAAATATGTAACGACCGGCCTTATTTCAAATTATACTTTATATTGGGAATCAAAACCAATCAACAAATTTACAAACATTTTCTCATACAGTAATTCAAACATTTTTGTGTGAGCTAAACATTTTATCTAAAAAAATGGTTATATGTTCATTGAATTGCAAGCTGATTGGTTCGTTGCGTCATACAAGTTTAATACATGTTATTAAGTCTGTATTCACCTAAAGAATCTCATTTTAATTTTTTTTTGACTAGTGTCAATAATAAAAACTGGGTCATGCAAATATTATGAAAGAATGTATGAGCGTTCGTCATAATAAATTACGATTGTTACGACACCTTTTTTTTTATTTTCGTATTATGGCATGATTTATTTTTGTAGTATGATAATTTTGTAATGATATGATGGAATTGTTGTATTAAGCGTAATAGTGACCAAGATATATAAAAAAGAAACAAAAGATAGAAAATTCTAGTTATAAATAATCGATCGATCATCTAGAATTGATTACTATATGTATGATTGTCATGCTCTTTAGGCTTTCGAACATGTTTATCTTTGGTAGATATAATTAGGTATAGTGCATTACATTTTACAAAACGTTAATGTATAACAACAATCAACATGTTTTTCACAGCACTAGATTTGGAAGCACATTTGACAATAATGTAAGCTTTTTGATTTATTTGTTTAGGTTTTGTTTGGTTTTTTAAATTATTTTGCTTATATATAACGTGGATGTGTTTATGGTTAGTATATAGTTTATTTATAAGAAATCTTCTTGGTTTAAATTCACTTAAGTACGGATCCGTTTATTTATTCATTTATTCGTGTATAAAAGTCCACTGTTACAGATATTCATTAATAACAAACAGAAATATGGGCGAGTAGAGATGGCGACCCCTATTAGGCTAAATAAGGTTGTAGGTTAACTATCAATCAATACGTGGGTAAGAAAATGATGTCATTCATGAACAGATCCAACCTAGGGAAAGTAACGGCGAAATATAAAACATCGAAATACTGTTCTTAGTACCGTAATTCCGTTCCTGTACAGAGTCTAGACAGTTTAATGAAGAACGATTCACTGACGTATACATCAACAGAGGTTGCTCAGAACAAAAACTTCTTATAACAGCACCACAATTTTTATTTTTTAACTCCTTGTTCCGACACATGCTTGTTCGACTTCTAGTTATTTTCAATGACAACTCCAAGAAGACTAAGAGATTCATCCTCATTAAATTCCTTATTAGTCAATAGGTCCTCGCCCCCTTTCATTTGATGATTATCTTATCACATATTTTGTACTTCATGAGAGGCCTGTCTTTTACGAGTTCGAAAACTTTTTTGCCTGCCATTGTGCTCAATTCGTCCGACCACCTTTTTGTACGAAAAAAACCCTCAGAAATCACGATTTCCCGGGGTCTTCTTGTCTACTCGTACACCAACCTCTTTATTCTCAATACAGGGTGTTCTGGTGGTGTCTTTAGCTTGCCATGTAAACAGTGAGAAGGAAAACGCCATCCCTTGGCTTTCTGAGCCATAGTTAAACCACCTCTGTCCTCTGGTCATCCGAAGCACATTTCCATTTGTTGCTCATTATGTTGTAGCTAAATCAGTTTTTTTTTGCTTTCGATTTTCCTGTTTTTTTTAATCAGCTCAATTATTTATTCTGCTGCCTATCCCAATAGTTTTCTCGTTTCCTTCTCAAGTTTTTCTGAGATTTGTTTTTGAGTATATATTTTTGGCTCCTTACATTTTTTGTGTTTTGTCCTTATTTTCGTTTTAGAGAGTCCCTCTCGGGGTTTGGGTTCTAGCCTGGCTCTTATTTCATTTCTTAACTTTGTTATGGTTCAGACGGATTTCTTCCGTTCGTCCAGTCCTGTAAAGGCCATAAAACATTATGACAAATATCTTGTAACATTCTTCCATCTTATTAAATTCTTAAGTGCATTTGTCATTCAACACCTTTATGTATGTTACCCGTTTAACACAATTTTCTCTTGTTTATTTTGCATTCCATGAATATTACAAACAAAAATGCAACCAAATCAATTGGTTGGTAGCCAGGTTCTGTAAATGCATAACACATTCTCATAAATTACAACTCATGCATTCACTAAAGAACCTTTTTCGTTTTACTAATAGTAAAAACAGATACTAGATAAAATACAATTACATTACTTTACCGGCAGAATACAAAAGATGAAACCATACTTCCCACAGGAAGCCTATGCTCTTGCAACATTAAGAGACGACATTCGCAAAACAGATCCAGCCGATACTAGGATTAAAGAACTAAACAACCAAATAAGTAAGCTAGTTACGGAACACAAACGTAATAAATGGAGAGAGATAGTGAGTTGGCCTAAGCAAAAGTGTCTGGAAGGTCATAAAAGGCTTAACGCATCCTCGACAACCGGATTACAACTGCATGATCTCCTTCTATGATATTCCAACAGAAAACCAAAGGAAATGCGCTACCAAATTTAACACAGTGTACAGAAAAGCCAAGTAAGCATGAAAAGAAAACAAGGTCAGTATTGAGACATCTGCGCAAAGTAAATACTGAACATCTAGAGGATATCACATTCACCGAAGAAGAAGTTGAGAATGCTATAAAGAAAACTTAGCCATCCAAAGCTATTGGACCGGACGGCATCTCATCCATCATGCTAAAACACATTGGACCCAAAGGATTGAACTTTCTCACTTCTACACTCGACAGATCGCTAAATACTCTTCAGATACCAAACATCTGGAAAACAGCTAGAATAAGCCCCATCTTGAAACCTGAAAAACGTAAAAAGAAGGGAGAATCTTACAGACCGATCTCCATCCTTTCATCGGTTGCAAAACCGATTGAAGCGCTTCTGTTACCTCGGTTACCCAGATCTTGCAATTTGGCGCCCCATTAACATGGCTTTAGTAAAGCACAAAGTACAACCACCACTCTTCACAAGATACAAGATCAAATCAGTGATGGATTAAACCAAAAACAACCTTGTGCCAGAGCAATATTAGTTGCGCTCGACCTATCAAAAGCATTCGACACAATGTCGCACGCTGAACTATTGAATGATTTACTTAACACCAATCTGCCAGGTTTAATAAAGCGCTGGTTGTGCAACTACCTAAGAGGCCGACAAACATACGTTGAGTTTCGTAACTCCAAATCTAAGATGAAAGTGCTCAAACAAGGAGTTCCGCAAGGTGGAGTTCGCTCACCTTCACTATTCAATCTCTACCTAAGCAGCTTACCTACACCACCAGAAGGAATAACCATCACGTCATATGCTGATGACTCCACGTTGCTTGCAACAGGAAACAACCTGGAACAACTCACTAATGCTTTGAACACCTATCTTAACATCCTAAACGAGTGGTTTAAAACCAGAAACCTAATACTGCCCACCGAAAAGTCCACATCTACACTTTTCACCACATAGACGAAGGAGGCCAACACAACACTCAACATCTGCATTGACAACGTGCGTATTCCTACGGTAAAAAATCCGAGACTGTTGGGGGTCACATTCGATCCACTGCTTAAATTAATTCAATGCTCATGCTCAACAGGTGAACGCAAGATTGAAAAATAGGAACAATGCTCTGAAAGCACAGGCTGGCGGCAGTTCATTCGGAAAGATAAAGAAACAATAATAACAACATACAAAGCAATAGGAAGACCTAATTTAAATTATGCGGCACCCATAAGGACACCTCAGGTCACTGACACCCACTGGAATAAGTTACAAGTAACACAAAACGGAGCGTTGCGAACAGCAACCGGTTGTCATTTGATGGCTCACCGAGATCACCTGCACCAAGAATGTAACATATTGCCGGTCCGTCAACACAATGAAATGCTCACCAAACAATATCTATGGGCCTGTCACAAAGAGCAACATCCCTGCAACGAAACCTTATCCACAACCACACCACCTAGAGACATAAGGCGTACTGCGAAATGCTTTTCAGAAACAGTGAAATAACAGGTAACATAGACGAGCTTACGTATAAAACGGGCTTAAAAACGCTACACACGAAGGTTGTTGAGGACACATTAAAGAACTACGCTCCAAATCGAGTTCTCCAGAGTAAGCAGCCACAGGTCGCTGTGGAAGAGGTCAAACTACCGCGCAGCACCAGATCCATTCTAGCGCAGTTAAGATCAAATTGACCACAGCATTGTTGACAAGTATCACATATGTGAGGGCACGCCACATAATGCATACCACCTATTTAATTGTGCAGAATAACCAACCAACTTGACGAAGGAAGATTTGTGGTACCGCCCAAGAGCATGTAGCAGAGTTCTTGAATCTGGACATGGAGCCGGAGAAGTAGCACCGCACCGTCGCTACAACAACAACAACAACAACGAACAATTCTATAGCTACATGTGTAATATTTGGTAAATGAATACATTTCGATTAAATGATAATTGGCCAACTAGACATTATTTATTGTCTTTTATACCAGCTATATAACATCAATATAATATAATAAACAGAACAAGTATTTAATTAACCTTTCATAGCCCGTTGTATATTACATCTGCCCTTTTAACAATAATTTATTGTATTACATTTTATTGTTTTACATTTATTGTATTACATTTTTAATAATTTATTACATTTTAATATTATGTGCTATCATTTAATTTTAATTTTCATATTTTTGTTTTTATTTATTCCATCAACAGTATGGCTACTCTTGCTCCCCTTTTTTTCTAGAAACTAAATTACAAAATAAACCAAAAATTAATAATATGAAACAAGTAAAATAAAGAATACCATTAAGAAATAAATACTATTAACAACATTTATATGATCATTAATCCTTACAAATGTATACAAAATTTTTGAATGTTGTCTATCAATGCAATGAATCCAGTTCTGTTTTTTTAATTCAATTAAATTATTTCGAGCTCATTTTACGTAAGAACGTATTTCTGTATAAGTCAAGTAATTTATTCGATACGCGTCAAAATTCTAGTAATAATATACTATTTCGGTATCATTTGTTTTTTTTTAAGGGACATGATTTTTCATGAATGTGTATACTGTTAAGTCCATTATGTTTATGGTTCTGACCACATATTCTCTCACCATTGTAGTACACTTAGTATCACAATGACCGGATTTGCTACTGGCCCAAAACAATCAGAGTTCAGAAACCTTCTACAAAGAAATATTTCAGCCTCTCTTGTTGTATATCTTTATAGTGAGCCAGCCCCCATTTAACAGAATAACCTAAGTATAACAACTTTATGAAGTTTAAATTTATGATTTCAGTCTAATAGCTCTCTTTAGCTGTCTTAACCTTTATAACTATCAGCAACTTAACCATTCCATCCCGCACCTAAACTGTAGGTCGAAAAAAGCTAAAAACTTCATTACCCTATAGAGAAGCATCGAAGAAAGTAGGCATTGTGGAGGATGAAGTAAAACAAGTCCTCAGTCACTTAGGAAAGCTCTGGAAATAAATGGAAAGGTCCCTTATTTTTCGAAACATACACACTGGACTACCGTCATATGTTTATCACTAGCATTTGTAAGATAAGCAGACAACCAGACCATGGTTAAATTTCTTACTCGACAGCACTCCAAATATGTAATATTCCTGCGTAAGCGGAATAGGGAATAATTGGTAAAAGTCAGCACTATGCTCTGGTGCCTGAAACACTGCAAAATTTAAGGCCTACCTGCCAATAAGTTTCATAAAACAGGTACTCTGTGAGTGTTCACCACTGACGCATAATTGGCGAATGTATTTTGGAGTACTTTTGTTCTTACAATATAGGTTCTTCTTACAATAAACGTATAGAAAAATCATAATTCCTAAATAAAAGCAATATTCGTTTTAAAAAAACAATTCTAGCTTTCAAACTAATTTGATTAATAACAAATACAATATTTTTATTTTTAAAATACAACAAAACTTAATCAGGTTCACCATATGGTGATAATTTATTGAAGTGATTACATTGATGTTTGTGTAAACTTTTCTTAGTTCTTACTAGCTATAACATTTTCATTAAGTTATTTTTATAATACTAATTTTTAAAAAATGTCATATATTTTATTTATCTTGTTTCTTGATTTGAAATAAATGAAATACGTGTTCTAAATATTAATAGGATAAACAGGAAGATCGTATACAAAATGATAGAAAGAACACAAAATCAAAATAACAACAAAAAAATTAAATCAAAACACGGGACGTTAGAAATTAATAAAATATATTACTGAGTTAAAGATTATATTATTTAAGCAAACTGATAAAAAAATTACTTTACTTGCATTAAATTTATTTGGCAAAAAATCGGTTAGGTTGCAAGACGCTATTGATAAATAAATAGTACTTACAAAATAATTAACTAAGAACTAGTTATTCAATTAAGGAATATTAATTAATAAATAACCACAATAGTTTAACTAAATAAAGTTGACCTGAAAAATTTTAAGAATATCAATTTTCTCATTACACAATTCATGAGCTTAACGAGATCAGTATTTTTCTATTTTAGTCAAGTATTGGATAATGTGGTCTATACTCTATACATAATATTTTGACGATACGGAATTTGATATTGAATCGGTTGTCGATATGAATTAACGTGTGAATGTTGATTTATTATTGAATAATCTGTTGTATGTTTAATTGGTTTAGCTTTATGGTAATTGCCAATATCAATATGTTTTATATCATCACTTCGACTCCATTTTCCGCCAACCAGCTGTATCCGAAAAAACCCCCCTAGTAGTTATTTATTGTACAATATGATAAAATTGCACTTTATCTTCGAGAGCTATTTTAGCGTCGAGGCGTCAGCCGAAACGCTAATAAGCATCGAGAAGATAATGAAATTTTATCGTTTTTTCAATAGCAATTGTTAAAGAAGACCAAAAAAGCAGAAAAATCAATGATAAATTTAATTTAAAAGGATCAGGAAAAGAACAGTTTCACGAAAAAATGAGTATAGGTGGCTTTGATAACTTTTTGAGTTTTATAAACAAACAAATCAATTTTTTTTGTTTTTTGCAAAAAGTGAATTTGAAATTTTTCTCTCTAATTTTAGTTGATAATAGCACGTTTTGACAGTTGCTATAGACAAAAATAATTGTTTATGTATAGCAGGGTGTATTTGAATTTTTGTATCTCATGATATATTAAGTTATGTATTAGTATTTACGAGAATGTTGTGTGTGATATATGGTAAATGATATATTTATTTATATGGTTGATGTGTAGATCAATATTTTATATTTATTGAATTATCTGTCTCTTAAACACTTTACACTTTCGGTTTCCACTTATAGTAAGCGAGTTTGTCGTTATTTTTCACTGTTTTCACGTTAATTATTTTTTATTTATTTTTTTTAACTTTTGTTTTTTAATTCGTTTCCCAATTAAAATTAATACTATTCTTGAAATATTGAATCAAAACACAATATTTTTTTGTTTTTGCTTCAGATGAATTCATCGCTACGTTGATTTTTTATTTTCCACACTGAAAAAAAGTTCTATTTCTAATCGAAATGAAGTTGTCTCAACCTCGTCGCGAGAGCGAATATGGCAAATCGATCCTCAAAATGGATTCAACAATTGAAACGTGGTAGTGCCTGTTCTAAATGGATTCAACTACGGACCAAGTTGAGGCAACCGCTAATTTTTTATTTTTATAAAATGTGTTGTGTAGCAGGAATTACAATATGTGTCACAACAACACATAAAAACCTTTTAAGACCAAGGTCCCACAACAACATTCGTTTCAAGGTGTTAATGGATGCATATTTTTTTGCTTTTTGTTATTTATAATTTGTTTTATAGAAGGAATAAAAACAATAAATCCTATCACATATAAAATATCACATAGGCCGATATTCCATAATAGGATAGAAAAATAAAAATAAAATAAAAGGAAAACAGCAAGTAGGAACAGGAACAAAACTAAAATGTGGTTGTCAATAATCCAGTTAGTGGCATATTCCTTGATCATGTGACGCACTTCCTTCCTCTACGATTAAAGCCTATAGATAGAGTCATATGAAGTCTCGATTCTTCAAGTAAGCAATAACGTGGCATCATCAAGGAATACTACACAGCTAAGATTGAGGGTGCTACCGTTGACTGAATTGAGTTCATCCGTCAGCACGCCTAAGATATCACCTTGGCTAGTGATATCTCACTGCTTTTACCTGTGGTATGTAATATCTTCCGTTAGTTCGTATGTCAATAGCAAGGACTGGAGTACGCTGGGTTGTCACACCCGTAGATCAAAAATTAAAAAATATACAAATAAAAAAATGAATTTGACACCCATGCGAGTGAATGTGAAAATTAAATATAGTTCCATCAATTTTAAACAGTCCAAGGTCAATTTCTTTCAAGCAAATAGCTATTAACTCTATTCAACGTCTGTTGTATTATGTGCCAAACTTTATATTTTACATCAACCTCATTCTGTTGTCAAGACAAATGTTTAAATGCATCAAACGTGTTGTAACTCTGACGCGCAGATTATGAGAGGGTATGCATAATTATCACGTACTTACACTTTGCTTCTGATGAACGAGTTGGTGTTGAAACAAATGTTTGGCCATCATTGTTTAATAAAAATTTGTAACTTGCAAAGTTTAAGAATGAAACTCAATAACTGTTTCATTCCATATCGCCGATCTGGATCAGTTGTCAAAAAACTTGCGCGACGTAAAGTAAGTGTGCCTTTTTTTGTTTCAGAGTTTAAATTAATTAAAAAATTTATTGTAGGATATGATCTGGATCAATTGCATCCCATTAAATTTATTTTAGAAATGTGTGTAAATAATGATTTAGGATAGGATGAAAAGTAGATAACTACACATCCAAGTAAATTAAATTCAATAAGCATAATGTTGACATTTATATTATCAGAGTTTGTAAGAGATGTATTAAGTAAGAATTTATACTGCAAATACTGAATCGACTTCCCATTTCATATTAAGGGTTATTGTTTTCTTTATGGTATTCGTTTATGAAATATAATTTGAAAAAAATAGGTTTGACTGCCTTATCCATAATTTTAACCTGTTTAAATTTATTGTGGCAATTTATCAACTCAGTTGCATGTCATATAGAATTTTTAATCGAAAAGTGAGCCAATATAGAGGTAAGTTGGCAATGAGTTTGCGTTTTTCTTCCATAACTCTTTCTCTATTTCCTTCTAGGAAATAGTTGATTTTTGAACAAATTCCAAGACAAAGTCATTATGGGCTCTAGACGGAAAAATCTGGATTGGATATTCAACCAAGTAAAAATTTCTATAAGATTAAGTAGTGTCATCTTTCCTCTTATCTTAGGGACTAGTTTAGAAGACTGTTAATTAATTTTTTGAACGCATCAAGCCTGATTTTTTTAAAGCGCATAGTTTGAGCAAAGGGGCGCCCCAACATGCATGAAAAATGGAAATTTTTAAACATTAAAATTTTAATTAATATAAGGGCTAGGGTCAAAGTTGAATTGAACTTTAACCCTTTTTTTAAATAGTTCTATCCACACTGTAAAATATGTCATATTTACAAAAACGGGGTTCTTTCATTTTCTTGAGATTTTTAATTTTAAAGATTTTTAAGAACTTCAGTGGTTAAAATTTTTTGTTAATAAAAATAGTTCGAAACAATAATGAAAAATTTAAATTTTAGTCATTCTATCTTTCAAATTAAATATCTCAAGTCACGACTAATAGCGTCTTTGTAAATTGTAAATATTTTAGAGTAAGAATAGAACTATTTAAAAAAAAAATGAAAATTCAATTGTAAAATAGTTTTTTAAAATTTTAATTTTTAAATTAATTAAAACAAAAGTTTAATTAACCACCAAGAACTAATCATCTATCAAACAAAAAAAAGTTAGTTGAAATCGGTATATGCCAGGTTTCAGGAAAATCAAAAATGGTCGATCAAACCACGTCTTTTCACCTTTGGGATTTTTTAGGCCCCTGGTCGATGTTTCTCACAAAACAAAAATAATCGAGAGTAGATAAAAGAAAGAAGAAATTAAAAAAAAAGTTGAAAAAGTTAAAAAAAATATTTCTCACCTCCAAACTACCTCAAAAACCCCCAAACAGGCTGGCATTACGTTAAGTTGTGGTACTGTCAATCAATACCAATGAACTATATTGCGGACAATATTAACACGTTCTTATCAATTTAGCTTTAACAACCTGGCGTTTGTTCTGTGAAACATCAGACTTCATGCTGCAAAAATTAATGGTTACCTTTTAAATGGTAAAGTTGTAGTTTGGTTGCGAAATTCACTAAACAGTTTCATTTAATTTTTTGGGATTTTGGTGAGCAATTAAACTCCAGTAAGTAAGGAATTAAAACTCTATTTATATACTTGAAAAACTTAAATGTCGGATCGCGAGCAAAAGACAAGAGAAAAGATTTCTATGTTTTTCGATTTTCTGTACTTCAACAAAAATTAATTTTTAAAGGAATAGATTTTCGATTTCGAATAAATTAATTAATTAGTTTATTGGATTGGCCACGTGACACCGACTAGTGGAACGAAATTGAGTTGTTATCAACTGTTCAGTCGGTTGATGTCACGAGTATATTAAATGATCGTTAAGTGATCGTTTATTTTTTTTAAGATTAATTTAAAGATTTTTAGTTCGATTAAAATTCTAATTGTCCATTATTTTCTCGAACTTCAGTGGTTAAAATTTTTTGATGATAAAAATTGTTCGAGAAAATAATGAAGAATTCGGATTTTAGACAGACTAAAAATCTTTAAAATTAAATATCTCAAGAACACGAATTAACGCCTCTTTGTAAATTTGATATTTTTAAAAGAAGGTTAGAACTATATTTAAAAAATAAAAACAGTTAAAATTTAATTGATTTTAAAATTTTTTAATGGAAGTTGTTTGAAAAATTGAAGAAAAATTCGAATTTCAGTCGTACTAAAACCTTTAAAATTAAATATCTCAAGAACAAGAATTAACGCCTCTGAGTTAATTTGATATGTTTTAGAGTAAGAATAGAACTATTTTCAGAAAAAAAATTAATTAAATTCCAATTGATCTTTGACCCTAGCGCCATCTTTAAAAAAGTTTTTTCAACATTTTTATTTAAAAATTAATTATAAAACAATAAATTAATTTTTTTTCAAACGACTAACTAATCATCTATCAAACAAAAAAAAGTTTGATGAAATTGGTATAGCCGTTCTTCAGCAATTTAATTTCAAAGTTACATCGGATTGGCAGAATTTTCATTTTTCATGCATGTTGGGGTGCCACCTATGCTCAAACTATGCACTTTAAAAAAAATTTTAAAATAAGTAGTATTTTTTATTTTGTCCATACTACTTATATGCCAAGTTTTAGGAAAATCAAAAATGGTCAAGTTTTCCAACGAAGTTTTGACTTGACCCCTTTTAATTTTGATTATTTGTTGTTTATAGATAGTCTTTCATAAATAAAAAAAAAAAGTTCTCTTAGAAATTTATTTTTTGACCAGGGGTCTTCACAGGGTGCCCCTTAATTTTTTGTTATTTTGTGATGTGAGTGCATTTTGACGAGCGATTGTAGAAAAACTTCTCAAACGATTTTCATAAATGATATGTCGTTGAATAGGTATTAGAACAAAGTTTTTAAAAATGTACACTGTTAATTTTTGAAATTATTTTTAACATGTGTAACATAAGAAAAAAAACGGTGTAATTGAAGAAAAGATGGCGCTTTGCCTTTTTATTTTTTTTTTTTTTAAATTAAATTGAAGCTTATTTTATATCTAACTACTTGTGAAAGTTTAGTACTAGCGATATTTTTTGTTTTAAAGATAAAATTCGTTGTGCATATGACTGTCGGAAATCAGATTTTTTTGTTCTGAAGGAAAATTATAAAAATGGCATTATAAACTAAGAGATTTTTTTTATGTTAAATATCAAATATTTTATTATTAAATGAACTTTTTAAAATATTATAAAAATTATGTATGTACAATAAAGAAAATATGAGCAATTTCAGCATAAATCCACAAAAGCGCTTATTGCTATGTGCATTAAATGAAGCTTATGTGGAGTTTAAAAATAAGTTTCCTGATGTGAAAATAGGATTTACTAAATTCACGTCCCTTCGACCACAAGAATGTATAAAATTATCCCAAGGAGTGCGTGTGTACCATACATCAAAATATAAAACTAATGATTCAACACTCTAAGATGTCTTGGATTACTGATGCTGCTTTCCAGAATTATAAAACATTAATTGACTTTATTTCATGTGGTTAACAGAAGAGTTAACAGAAGATTGTCATACTTTGAAGTGCAATGAATGTTTAGAAAAACTTCAACAACTGGAAGAAAAATTACTAAAAGATTTTGACGTTAAAGGAATCCTTCAAGTCAAATATCAACAATGAAATACCACTGATCGTTGCAATTTGGATACTTTAATAGAAACTGTAGAAGAATTTATGAAAAAATTTGTTTACCGTTTACAAATTTTGATACCACACAACTTTATAGCAAAACAAATCTTCATTCATTGAGGAAAAAAAAATTAGAACCAGGAGAGTGCTTCGTTCAAGGGGATTTTTCTGAAAACTACAGCTTCATAATTCAGGACGCGGTTCAAGGCTATTATTATAATAATTCACAACTACTATTCATCCATTTGTCATTTATTTTAAAAGTGCCGCAAGTGAATATATACAGCACCGAAGTTTTATACTCATTGCGGATATAAACGATCACAACAGTACTACAGTCCATCTTTTCATTACAAAACTTATTGAATTCATCAAAACGCATATAAATTCTAATATTACGAAAATAATTTATAACACTGACGGTGCACCTTCTCCATACAAAAATAAACATAACCTAATTAGCTTATGCCACCATAAAAAAGACTTTAAGGTTGATGCAGAATGGCATTTTCATGCTAACAGCCATGGAAAGGGACCTTGTGATGGGATTGGTGGTACACTTAAGCGTGCTGCACACGTTTATAGTATGGCGGCAAAGATATTATTGATACACCAAAAAAACTTTTCGAATGCGCTTTAAAATGGGAATCTACCATGAACTTTGGATACGCCGATTAAAATGAATATCAATTAACAAAAAAAATTATAAAATCGATATAAAAATGCGATTACTATAAGTGGAACTCAAAAATTTCATTCTTTTGTACCATTAAATACTAAGACAATAATTGCAAAAATGTTTTCCAACTCATAAGAAACTTTAAATGTAAAATAAGTAAATAGTTTTTAATAACTATATTTATTTTCTTTAACCTACATATATAATTTGTATGATACTTTAAAAAGTTTATTCAATAATAAAATATTTGTTATTTAATGTTAAAATACAATCTTTTACTTTATGATTCCATAATAACATAATACGAACATAATACTTCTCCAGTCAAAAGTTCCTAAATAGATTTAGTTATTTATACGGCTTTTTTGTTTGCAGTCGAGACTGTCAAATTATTTTTCATAAGAGTGACAAGTGATTACTAAAAGTGGTAAATAAACATTTCATTTTTTATGCCATCTAATACAAAGAAAATAATTGCAGAAGTGTTTTCCTATTCAAAAGAAACTTCTGTTTGTAAAATAAGTAAATCATTTTTAACAATTGTATTTATTTTATTTATTGTACTACATATATAATTTTTATAATATTTTAAAAGGTTCATTTAATAATAAAATATTTGATATTTAACATAAAAAAAAATCTCTTAGTTTATAACGCCATTTTTATAATTTTCCTTCAGAACAAAAAATTCTGATTCCCGACAGTCATATGCACAACGAATTTTATCTTTAAAACAAAAAATATCGCTAGTACTAAACTTTCACAAGTAGTTAGATATAAAATAAGCTTCAATTTAATTTAAAAAAAAAAAAATAAAAAAGGCATAGCGCCATCTTTTCTTCAATTACTCCGTTTTTTTCTTACGTTACACCGTTAAAAATTATTTCAAAAAATTAACAGTGTACATTTTTAAAAACTTTGTTCTAATACCTATTCAACGACATATCATTTATGAAAATCGATTCAGTAGTTTTTCTACAATCGCTCGTCAAATGCACTCACATCACAAAATAACAAAAAATTAAGGGGCACCCTGTGAAGACCCCTGGTCGAAAAAAAATTTCTAAGAGAACTTGTATTTTTTATCTATGAAAGACTATCTATAAACAAAAAATAATCAAAATTAAAAGGGGCCAAGTCAAAACGTTGTTGAATCTTCGTGAAATTGCTCATATATACTATTATACTACATTTTTTAAGGTTAGTATCTACAGAACCAAACAATCATATCAAATTATTTTCTTTAAACTTAAAAAGCATGTTTACGAAATGGTTAAAATGTTCGTGTTTGTAATTAGTTATAAATGCAAATTTTCTAATTTTTTATGTTCATGTTTTCGCTTATCTTTGTGTTGTGAAAAAAATCACATCACTAAAAAGATTATCTTACCTTAAAAATCTAGAATTATTTCTTCAACATTGACATTATTTCATTATTTATTCTCATCACTTAAGATTTATCACTTTATTTTACGCAGTTTCCAAGTTTCCATATTTTTACAAAAATAAATGATAAATATGCATATATATGTGCCCATAATTATGAAAGTGGTCTAAGTCATATATTTCTTGTTTTGAGATATTTAAAGGTTTGCAAATGATTAAATTAAAAATCTCTATTATGAAAAATTTTATTTTAGGGCTTTGTTAGTCTTCAATAATGAAAGTTTATTATGCGTGCGAAATTTTGTATAAATCTTATTCCGAAATATGCTTTTTACAGTTTGAATTGACTTAGACCATTTTCATAATTAACTGAACGGCGTATAAATGACTTAACACAAAAGCAAACTTCGAAATTCTAATGTTATTTTCCCAACTAATTATTTTGTCACCATTAACTTTCACTTAAAAAGGTACAATTTTGACATTTAGGAGGAACAGCTCATTTTTTGGGCTTATGGTCCGACGATATAAAAACTTTGCAACACAACGTTTTGGCAATTAGTTTTGACATTTTGACTTTTTTGTTTTTTTTCCTTCAAATTTTGTCTTAGATTACTATCGTAATTAACTCTAGATGAATTACATTTTTGTTGAAATAACAAGTACTCTATAACGGATCTTTTTGACAATATCGTACAAATTACATTGGGCTAATTTAGTTTGAAGTAATTTGATGCGATATACTGGATAAACTCATTTTTTTATATTTATATATTTATATATATATATATATATATATATATATATATATATATATATATATATATATATATATATATATATATATATATATATATACATATATATATATATATATATATATATATATATATATATATACATACATATATATATATATATATATATATATATATATATATATATATATATATATATATATATATATATATATATATATATATATATATATATATATATATATATATATATATATATATATATATATATATATATGTATATATATGTATATATATATATATATATATATATATATATATATATATATATATATATATATATATATATATATATATATATATATAATATATATATATATATATATATATATATATATATATATATATATATATATATATATATATATATATATATATATATATATATATATATATATATATATATATATATATATATATATATATATATATATATATCTATATATATATATATATATATTATATATATATATATATATATATATATATATATATATAAATAAATATATATATATATATATATATATATATATATATATATATATATATATATATATATATATATATATATATATATATATATATATATATATATATATATATATATATATATATATATATATATATATATATATATATATATATATATATATATATATATATATTAGGGTGGCACTTATTTTCTTATTTTGCATTTTTGAAGGGCGCCGGTCAAAATTTTGTTCCTTTATATATGTGTAACTAGAATCTGAAGTTTGGGCTCAATTGAACAATTTTATCACGTGGCGACTTTAGCTCAAAGTTGAGAAGTTGCAAAAAAAAATATTTCTTATCAACTTAAAAATTGGAAACTCGATCAAAATAAGCAAAGGCTCCGTCACTGTGACATGGCCTATGGCCCTCTGTAGTATACGTGCTAGAACAAGTTGGGTCTCGTGCAACCTGTCCGTCCCTATATAATTTAAAAGTGTCTGTCAATAGGTGTGACGCAATGTTAAATCGAAAGACACTATTCATATAACATAATGTCAATCTCTTGTTACTTTACGCAAATAACTTTTTTAATAAGTTTAATAGAAAAATTAAAGAAAACAAAAGTTTTTTATAATTTTACTGTTACTCTATATATATACTCTATATACGTTACTCTATAGATATATCAGCTAATCATCCAGAAGATGGCCTAACAAGCTGAAATATATATGGAGTAACAGTAAAACTATAAAAAATTTGAAAACTTACGCCAAGTGCCAACGGCAACAGTGTATAATTTAAAATGTATAATTGAAAATTTGGGAGCTTTATTGGATAAATTTATTGAATACCAATTCATCCAGCAATTCTCATCGCCTCTAGCAGTATCTGGATTATCTCTTATTTGTTCTGAAATTTTCGTTTTATTAAAATCGTTTGGTTTGTTTTGTGATTATTGCGGGTGGTTTATTTTATTTTTGTTTTAATTTTAAAAATATGGCTTCCCCAAACACTTCTCCCTCGCGTCCTGCCTCACCTGTGAATGCCTTGGGTGTTAATGAAGCACCCATGTTAATGACTCATCAGAAGTTAGCTGATATTATCCAAGGAAACTTGCAGCAGTTTGCCCATCAACAGTTCATGGCACAGCGGCAGATGCCACCACCTTGCTCACAACCTCCAACAACTGAATCAGATGTAGCTACAGTGAGCAATATTAATTTTGTTAAATTTAAAGATCCGCAAAATTTGTTTGACCAAAACGCAATTGTTTAGTTCAGGATGTTGGAACTAAAATTTTTTAGTTCGAATGTTAGGTCAGAAATGACCAAATATTCACATGCATTAAGTGCAATTGATTCACGATTGCACAACAAATTGGCACCGTTGCTCTTTAAAGAGATAGGTGATACTCCTTATACTACCTTTAAGATTGAGGTAATTAAAATTTTGGGCGACAGCGATAAGGCAAAAATTAATAATATTTTGCATAAATTAGTATTAGGTGATGAAAAACCTACACAGTTGCTAGCTGAATTCCAAATTAACGGTGCTGATATGAACGATGGCATTATCAAACAACTTTGGATGATACGTCTTCCTGAAAGCATCCAACTTGTTTTATCGTCTTTCGAAAACGATTTGCCATTAACGTTGTTGGCAGAACGTGCCGACAATCTTATGGAAACGTTGTCACAGGGACAAATTTTCGCAATGAACTACTTCTACTTCTGCACAATCAACTAACTCAAACTGGTTTCATCAAAGTGCTTCTCAACGTAAAAAAAATCAAAACATTAATGAAATTCTTAATAATTTTAAAACGCAAATGCTGAGTGAAATT